>MKYW01000005.1:664919-719905 GCA_015776835.1 Aphidius ervi
TTTTGGCTTTGATTCAGTCTTGGCTGCTTTTTTCAATGCAGCAAGTTTGAATGATCCAGATGCACCTTTACCTTTAGTTTGAATGAGATCACCAGATGTTACAGCAGACTTGAGATATTTCTTGATGAACAATGCATGTTTCTCAGTGTCAAGTTTATAATTGGCAGCCATGTATTTTTTAATAGCTTGAAGTGATGATCCATTACGTTCAGCAAGATCCTTGACTGCAGCCTTGACCATATCAGCAGTACTTGGATGAGCCTTGAGTGCCTTTGGTGCTTTTGGTGCCTTGGCCTTTGCACTTTTTGGAGTGGTTGCTTTTTTCACTGCTTCAGCTTTTGCTGGAGCAACAACCTCTGGAACTGGTGATGCAGACTTATCAGCCATCGTTGAATTATTTATTTATAATAATATAAAAGTAACAGCACTGATAAAATGAAAAGAACAACTTAGAGGCAGGCGCGTGAGTCACGAACTGAATTCAGAAGCGCGGACCGTGCAGAGAAATATTCATGCTCTGACCACAACAACTCTTCAATCAATTTTATAAAAAGCATTAACTATAAACATTAATTAATTTTTATCTAATGTTATAAATAATATTTATTTATTATTTTCCATTATTTAAATACCCAAAAGATTCATCTTTCATTAAAATAAAAATACATAATATTCAGTATGACATTAAACGTAACAATTAATATGCAATTATCATGTCTAGTTTTTCAATATCTCAGTGTCACAATGTTTTTGTTGTTATTACAACAATCGACAATGTTTAAACAATTCAAAAACATGTTAAAAAAATAACTTATATATTTTTGTTCTAATAAATGACAAAATATCATATCAACAATTCGAAAAATACGAGATATTTAATTGTTTACAAAGCACTGAGTGAGGACAGAGCCACCGAGTTATAGATGTTAACAAAAATTACAATATTAAATTGTACTTGTTTTTTATTTGTTAAATAATAATTTTTTTTTAAATTTAAATTTCAAAATAGAGCCTAAATAATTAAGACAATAAATTTCAATCAGTTTACTTTTATTTATTCTAGGACATTTATGGTTGTAAAAATAAAAAGACAAAAAAACAAAACAGACAAAAAATACTATTAAAATTCAGGCATGTTTATTTATTTATATATTAATTTTTTTTATAGCTATATTAACAATTATTTGATAACATAATTTCCATTGAAAAGTTATAAATAAATTAATTTTTTAATCGTCGTTTTTTAATTTTTCTAAACAAATATTTCTGGTCTTTACAAATAATTTTCTTATATTTTCGTCGAAGAAAATTACCCAAAGATAGCAAACAAAAATTAATAATAAATTAATAATTAAATGAAGAGTAATATAAACAATATATTCAATCTACTTTGGTCAATTTTATAAATCAATATTTATTCATTTTAAAATCATCATAATTAACTATTTTTATTTATAAATAAAACAAAATATTTCCATTTTTTTTTTTGTGTACCAATTGCACTATTTATAATCTCACAGATCTTAAAAATGTATAAATATTTTGTTTAAATAAATATTCATATTCAATATGAACCAAAAATGGCTAAGATTAAATTTTCACTTAAATTTTATTTAACATTTTTGAAGAATAAAAAAACTCATACGTGCTTAATTAAATTTAGATTTAAATAGTTATAAACTTACATAATTTATTTTAAATTTAATAAGTTTTTTTTTTGTTTACAAATTAAAAAAAAAATATTTATTTAAACATATTGAAAAAACAAAAAATAATAATTAGAATGAAAAATATAAAAACAAAATTGTTTTTTTTTTTTAAACATTTTGTTGATAAATTATTTGGTTTTTTTTTTTTAATCATAAAAATTTATTTATTCAATAATAACTGAAGATTCATTGATAAGTTCTTCTTCAGTAATTTCTTGATTCATAATATAATCATCTTGTACTTCTTCTTCTCTAGCAGCTTCTGGTAGTTGTAATGTTTGTTGTAATTCATCATCAGCATTATCATCATTATCAGCATGACTTTTCATGTGATCATTAAGAGCAAATGCACGTCCATATGATGCACCACAAATATGACAAGTAAATTTAAGATTATTATCTTTTTTATGTGTTTCAATATGATTACGTGCAGCATAAAGTGATGCAAATGGTCTTGAACATTCAGTACAATGAAATGGTTTTGTATGACTATTTTTATGTCCAGCAAGTTGTACACGTGTTTTAAATGTTTTTGTACAATAATCACATTTATATGCACGTGCATCACCATGTGTTAATACATGATGATTATAAACTGATGATGCTTTAAATTTTTTATTACAAACTTTACATTCATATGGACGTACACCAGTATGTGTACGCATATGTAGAGTCAAACAAAATGATACACGAAATGTTTTTCCACAAACCTATTATCAAAAAAAAAAAAAAAACAATATCAATTATACAAATTAGATAAGATAAATAAAATAATTGAATGATAATTAATGATAATTATTTACCTCACAAATATGGGGTTTTTCACCAGTATGAATTCTTTCATGTTTAACTTTTTCATGTGGTCTTCTAAAACGTTTTGGACAATACTGACATTGATAAGGTTTTGAAGGATCAGGAGGATCAGAACTTGTTACTTTTGTTGGTGATGAATTACGTGGAACTGGGGAATCAGGAGAAAGTGATAAAGGATCAGGTTGTGGTATATCTGTTTCATTTGTTAATTGATTTTTAGTTATACCTAATTCTTGATGTACAGCACGATGCATTTCAAGACTTTCAGTTGAACCAAATTTACGATTACATATTTCACATGTTACTGCATCACTTGTATGTAATGCCATATGTGCATCTTTATATGATTCTGATAATATTTTACCTGTTTAAAACACAACAATTAAATTATATTAATTATAAATAATAATATAAATTGTTAATTTATTAATAATACATACCACATTCATTACATGTAAAACAATCTTTTGATTCACCTTCTGGTGCTTCAATACGTCTTGAACGTACTGGTGCATGCATTCTTGCATGTAAACGTAAACTTTTATGTGATGTAAATTCAGTACCACATATTGTACATTTAAATATTTCATTTTTTTTACAATCAATATGATATTTTAAATGTGTTTGTAATGCTTTTATTGTTGCAAATGCTTTATCACATAATTTACATTGATTTTTACCATTTACACAAACATGTAAACGAAATTCACCAGAATGAGTAAATAATTTTAAACATTGCTGACAACGATATGGTCTTTGAAGTTTTGTTTCATCACCTGGTAATGTTTCTGATGTATCAATAACTTGATTATTACCACGTATTTTATTATTATTATTATTTATAGCATTTTTAGTAGATGAAAAAAATTTTTCAATCATTGATGTTGGTTTTGTTTCATTTGTTGATGTATTTGTACGATCCCAAAATGGTTCAATTTGTACAACTTTTCTCATGTAACTTCTGCCTTCTTCATCAGTACAATGTTCAACACGAAGTGTTTGCATTGCTGAACGACGTTGTGGTTTAATTGTTAATGGTACTGGTGTTTCTTCAGGTATAATTGTTTCAAATTCTTCACATATATCTTCATCATTATCATCATTTTTAATTTGTGTAGCTGATAAATCTGGATGACATTCAGCCATATGTTCTTCAAATGATTCAAAACTTATTTTACAACCATTACAATAATTATACATATCTGTATCAACTAAATCTTCATTTGGCATTTGTTCAATTATTTCTTGTTGATCAATTTCAATAAAATTTTGCTCAGTATCAATATACTCAATTGTATCATCTTGAAATGTGTCAATCATACTGTCATCTTTAATAACATCATCTGTATTTTGTACATATAATATTTGTGATTCTTCTAAATTATCTTCAATTGTTTGATATAAAAATTCATCATTTGTATCATCATTATTTTCCAAATTATCATTATCTGTTATTTCATTTAACTCTAAATATTCATTTTTAATATCACAGTTTACTTGATCAATTTCAAATTGTTCTGAAATACAATAATTTATCAATATTATTATCAATTTATTATTGATAAAAGTAATTTATATTTACCATTATCATCAGCTTGAATTTCTTGTGAACCATTTATTGTCATAATACCATCATCATTCACCAAAAAATCATCAGACAAGTCTTCTACATTTTGATGATCCTGTAAAATTATTAAAAGTATTATTTATCAATGATTAGATATGTTTTTTTGTTAAATATAATTTACCATTAATACATTTTCATTGTCATTTATCTCACAAGAATCACCACCAAATGTAACGTCATCTACTTGTATACATTCATCAAGATGTTGGATAAGATCAGCAACTGTTTCAGACCTAAATGAGCAACCATTTGGACAATAAAGATTGTTCATAGTCAACAAATGATCCTTTAACAGTTGTAAATTGTTAAAAGTTTCATCACAACACATGGGACATCGCAAAACTAATGATCCCATTATTATTGTTTTAAATAATAATCACTTTTTAATTTTTAAATAATAATATATAGTTTTTTATAATTAATTAATAATAAGTACTTAAATTTAACAAAAAAAAAAAGAAAATCAAAAACACAACAAAAATAATTTAAGTATATGNAAAATTATAAAACAAAATCCGTCAGGGAAATTCTAACCTCGAGATAAAATTATCAAAACATTCTGTATCACGAAAAGGCCACATTTCATTTCCACTTGATAATTTTCCAGTATGATATGATATTTTGTTGATATAAATAATATTTGTTTTTAAATTTGACTTGAACACTGAGACACTATAATCAAATGGCCCGGGAGAAATTGGTCGAGGTGGTTCAAAACGATTTCCAAGGGACGAACTTCAGCTCAAACAAATGCCAGATACACAATCATGAAGTTGGGAAACATTGATGAATCACAAAAAATAAATAATTGAACACCAAAATGACGGCCATGTTTTTTTTTCTCTCTCTCAAAATATACTCTCTCTCTTTTTCTTTCTTGTAGATATTTTTTTTTCTATTTCTACTACGTTGATCAAAATGGCAGTAAAAAAAAAAAATGTAAATATTTTGATAGTAAAATAATAAATACACATGAGAATTAAATTTTAATAAATTCATTATTTACATATATTTATTAACAACAATGTATCTAATAAATAAAATTAAAACATTTTTTTTTTCGTTTAATCAGTATGTTCATGTTGTGCATTACTTTCTCTCCAAGTATTTTGAACAAGTTCAACAAATTGTTTCCACCATTGGCTTTGTAATGTAAAATAAAATCCACATGCAGCAATAAATATCCATGATAAAACAAGATAATAATCAAAACCATTTGATGGTACACTTGGTACTGGTCCACCAAAATCAGATGAATTAACATAAATTGAACCACTTGGTTCTAGACCAGTATATTCAGTAACAAATTTTGAAAATGCTTCAAGATTATATGATGTATCATTAAATCTAAATGATGCTTTACCATTGTAAACAAACATTATTGTTGGTACACCAACAATTCCAAATTGGGTATTAAAACTGCACAAAAAAAAAACAATATAATCATTATTATTTTTAATAGATTTATATTAAGTTGATTATTAACAATTTACCTTTGATATTTTGATGCATCAATTGCAACAATTTTAATATCAGAAAAATATCTAGCTAGTGCATTAAAATGTGGTGCTGCTTGACTACTAAACAAACACCATCTTGCATAAAATAAAACTAATACACATGTTGTTGAATTTGTTTTTCCATTGCTCAATTTATTATCATTTTTTTCATCTGTACCATTTAAGGCATCAGTACGATTTGATGGTTCCATTATTAATAATTCCATCAGTCTTGTTGCATTGACAACCTGGAAAAAATAAAATCACGTTTATGATGATTAATAAATTTAATTAAAACTGTTATTTAATTTTAAATAATTATTATTTACTTCAACAGTTCCATAAGTTTTACCAGTAACACAATTTCTGTAAACTTTAGGTTTTGGTTCATTAATTGGCTCAGTCAATGTTACATTTCCTTTTTCTTCAACAACATCATCATAATTTTCAAAATTATTAGTCTCTATTTCATCTAAAGGTTCTTGTTGATTTTTGTCATTTTTATTAACGTCAACTGTCAATTCATTGTCAACTTTATCATCATTAAATATTTCATTTTCATTTACTCCAAATTTATCAAGTATATTATCTTGAATTGATTCACTCAATTCAGCATTATTTTCTCCATGAATTTTTATAAAACAAACTGAAATAAAACATAATTAATATTAGCTATTGATTTTTTAATAAATAATAATTAACTTACCTAAAAATAAAATAAATAATGACAAAAATAACCTAGTATACATCATGATAAATAAAAATTGGTAATCATGACTTATAAATATTTTTCAAGTATGAAAAGTTAAATTATAAAAATTATTTATAAATAAAATTGATAAATATTAATTTACTGTTTAGCTGAATAAAAACTTTATTGACATTCAGAGAAAATAGAAAAATACACAATGACGTTTATATTATTAATTGTTATGATTATATTCAATTATATTGATCAACGTGGTGGCCATTTTCCCTAGGAATAAAATGGGAAAAATGGCCGAGTGTCATCAATTTGAATGGGAAAATGCAAATAGTTATTGAATATTTTAGATAATATCAATTATAATATTTAAATGATAACTGGACTTGGCATATTTTCAGGATGACCATCAAGAACAGCTGAAATATTATTAGCTGTTATTACTGACATTTCTCTTCTTGTTTCAATAGCAGCACTTCCAATATGTGGTAAAAGAACTACACAAAAAAAGTATGATATTTTTAGTATTTATTAATTTAATAAATATTTAATTGTTATTGATAATATATTTACCACAATTATCAAGCTTAAGAAGTTCATGATCAAGTGGTATAGGTTCAGGTGTCATGACATCTAATCCAGCACCTCGTATTTTGTTATTTTTTAATGCATCAATGAGTGCTGATTGATCAACAATTTCTCCACGACTGATGTTTATAAATATAGCTGTTGATTTCATCATATCAAATGATGATTTACCAAACATTTCACGTGTTTCTGGTGTCAGGGCAATTGTTACAATGACAAAATCACTTTCAGTTAAAAGTGTATTTAAATTAACATGTTGTCCATCAAATTTTTTAGCATCTGATTTTTCAGTTCTACTCGAATATAATATTTTATTAACACCAAATGGTTTAAGATATTCTCCAACACGTGCACCAATTCTACCAAGACCAACAATTCCAACTGTTGATTTAGCAAGACCTGGACCACACATCCAATTTGGTGACCAACTTGTCCATTCACCTCTGTAATTATTTATCATTAAATTTTATTATATTAGCTTGTTAATACTTAACAAAATTGTCAAGTAAATAAACCAACTTTCTTAGTGCATGCTCAGCAGCAATGAGTTTTCTAGATGTTGCCAAAAGTAGTCCAACTGTTAATTCAGCAGTTGCATCAGTTAAAACACCTGGTGTATATCCAACATGAATACCTCTTGATTTAAGAGCATCCAAATTTAAATGATCAAGTCCAACTGACATGGTACTAACAACTTTTAATTTTGTACCAGCTGTTGTCAATACTTCTTCATCAATTTTATCAGTAAGAAGACAAAAAATTCCATCAACATCTTTAACCATTGACAATAAATCTGATCTTGGGATTGGAGTTGTTTTATTCCAACAAATTAAATCATATCTAAAGATTTTAAATGATAAAATTAATTAATTTATCTAATTTATTTTTAATATACATACTTATTTTTTAATATTGAAAGTCCTGGTTCTGGAATATCTCCTCTAGTAACAAGGACTCTTTGACGTGACATTTTATGATTAAATCTTTGAGTAAAATTTATTGACTGTTGTTGAATTTTTAGTGAATGTAAAGTGACAACTCGTGATAAAAATTTGCTAATCATTTCCATTGACTGGAGATTCATAACCTCTGTTCAATTAAAGAATAAAGATAATAAATATTATCAAGTTCATGAGTTCATTGTCACGTATAATAATACTGACAATAAAAAAAAAAATACTTCTTCATTATATATTTAAAAAAAATAAATAAATTTAAATCAACAAAAATCCTTTCATTACATAGATAAATATTATTTATTGTTTATGTCTTTTTTGAGTAGCAATAAATGTATTTTTCATAAGCATAGCAACAGTCATAGGTCCAACACCACCAGGTACAGGTGTGATAAAACCAGCAATGCTTTTAACTTGTTCATAATCAACATCTCCAACAATTTTAGTTTTTCCATTTGGCATGTTTACTCTTGTTATACCAACATCAATAACACATGCTCCAGGTTTAATCATGTCACTTGTAACAAGTCCTGGTACACCAGTTGCTGATACAACAACATCAGCAAGTTTTCCATATTTTATTAATTCTTCTTTTGGTGTATGAACATGACAAATTGTCGTTGTCATATCAAGTGCTTTTGTATGACCTGAAAAAGATAAAAAGCCAGATATAAATTATTTAATTTAAAAGATTTATCAATCAACAGTTTGATGTTTAACCTTTTCCATTTGAGTGTAATAAAAGTGCAATCGGTAAACCAACATGTTTAGATCTTCCAATGACCAATGCATTTTGTCCAAGGGTTTTAATACCAGATTTTAAAATTAGCTCTTTAACAGCAACTGCTGTTGCTGGAATAAAACCATCACTATCTGTACTCAATTTTCCAATGTTTGTTGAATGAAAACCATCAACATCTTTGTCTGGTGAAACAGCATCACATATTAACTTTTCATCAATACCACTTGGTAATGGTAACTGTACAATTATACCATCAACATCTTCATCATTATTTAGCTGATTAATTCTACTCAATAATTCATCTTGTGTTGTTGTTGAATTTAAATATATTGTGGTGCCTTTTATACCAATTTCACTTGCTATTTTTATTTTTTTTTCAATGTAAATTTTACTTGCTGGATTATTACCCACCAATATTGCTGATAAATGGGGTCTTTTATTTCCACATTCGTTCCATTTATTTATTGATATTTTTAGACTATCCTGAATTTCAGCTGCTAATTTATTTCCAGATATTATCAATGCTTCTGATCTGAAATAAAAATGTTAATTTTATTTTATTTATGTTTAATTTTTTCTATTGAATGATAGTTTTATTTTTGATATTTACCCGCCTTAATTAGGCGCATGTGTAAAACGATTGACAGACAAAATAATAATAATAATGAGTATTCATCAGAAAAGAAAGAAAAAAAAAAGAAACAGAATGATTTGGCTGGATCAGGAAAACAGAAAAAGTAGAAACAAAATATAGAAAATATATTGTAATTTTTTGTTTTTTTTTTTTGTTATTTTACCGAATGTTTGAAGTGCTGAATTGTTGTATCCGATAACTGGCTGTTTTTATAACTTTGAACATTTTTATGGCTAATTGATTTAATAATTTAAAACAATATATTGATCTTAAAATTTATTGTTTACAAATATTGGGTTGCGTGACGAGTGTCGGCTGAGAACGCACGTGTCAACTGTCAAATTACTCCAAAGTATTCCATGCACTGTAGAGCTAAAAAAATAAACCAAAAAAATTTATTTTGAACAATGAATAAAACATCAACTAAGCTGTATTAATTTTTAAATAATTAATTATTATTTATAAATTTGTATAACGCTTTGATTATTTTGTTATATTTGTTTTTTAGTAATAAGAAATCAACATATGTTCGATGTCGATAAAACAGGACAGATCAGCATAATATAGAAACAGAGTTGTAGCCGAAAGACACGTGGTATAGAACGGAGTATAATACCGAGGGATAGTACAGGTAATATACAAGTAGAACAAAACGATGAATTTAAACTGGAATGTTATTTCAAAATATTTTAGCAGCAAGGCTGTTACTAATTATACTAGCTTTAAATAAATAGCAAATATAATATATAAACAAAAATTAGATCTTTTCAGAGCAAGTAATTTTATTTAATTTTTTTTATTTTTTTAATAATGTCATTTTCACTGCTCCAAAATACCGGATTAAGCACGTTTTCGTTAGAAAAGAACTGCGACAAAATTATTGTTAACAGCGGACCAATCACAGCGCGTCTAACGTATGGCTGCTAGCGTTGCCTAACGTTATTGGTGCGCTGCTCACCAAATAACGCACCGGATATAGCGGGCGTTATTGTTAACAGCGGACGGCCAATCACAGCGCGTCTAACGTATGGCTGCTAGCCTTGCCTAGCGTTATTGGTGCGCTGCTCACAACGAAAAACACGTATAAGCAGACGAAGGACCGATCTACGTCATTTCCAAGCTGATCTTGGTACCATCAACATGCCATCAAAAGCAAGCTCCAAATCTTTCAGCAAAGCCGGCAAGGCTCTGAAACACACCACCAAAACTGATAAGACCAAGAAGAAGAAAAAGAAGGGTTTGATAGGTCTTGTCAATTACATGTACAAAGCGTTGAACGAGGTTTATTCCAAGCAGGTCATCAAACGTGCCAGCCATAAATAAACCAATAACATAATAAACAATCGGCTCTTTTCAGAGCCAACAATTTCATTAAACGATAATTACTCTCAATTTTGACAATTTTTAGTACTGAAAAAAAAAATTGTAGCTATACATGTACGGTAACGATAATTTAGACATGATAGTATTTTTTCAATTGAGTCTAGCTTGTCTAAAATAAAATACAAGATAGACGTGGGAAAATTGACTACTTTAAAATGTAATAAATATTAAAATAATTTATTTAAATTTTCATTTTAAATTTATAAAAAGTTATAAATTATTTTATTTAATTTTTCATTGAATATTAATTAAATTTGATAATTATTTTAAGAGAAAATATAATATGTGATTCAATTAAATTAGCAATATTTAGGTGAGGATTAAATTGTAAAAGCTGAAAAATATTAAATAAATAATTACAGGTGAATTTAAAACGTGTCTTTTCCGAGTCACCCGGGAGGTAAGACACTTGACTCGTTTTTTTTTTTAAAACAAGTGGTTTCTCCAGTAGACCTATTCCACTTTTCGCGCGCGTTTTCTAGCTGCAGCTAGAATTGTTTCGACCGGATTTTTGAATTTTTCGATTATTGCGCTCAAAGCAGCAAGTACGGACGCACACGGGTTTAAAAAATAAATATAAGGCATAACTATACCCGCGCTCATAGCAGCGGGTATATTTTTTATTATTTAATGTGATAGGACATTTCTTGGCTCATTTCACTATGCCACTATCACTTATTGTGATAGGACATTTCTAGGACTTAATCACTATGTCACTATCACAAAAAATTTTAAAAAATCTGAAACAAACAAAATTTTAAATTATATACAAATCCTGAAACAAAAAAACCCTGAAACATAAAAAACATAATATTAAAATTCTGAATAACTCAAACTCCTGATAATCCTGAAACATATAGAAACCTGCAACAGAAAAAATCCTGAAACAAAAAAACTTTGAAATATTAAAAACATAATATTAAAATTCTGAATAACTCGAACTTCTGATAATCCTGAAACATATAAAAACCAGCTGAAACAGAAAAAATCCTGAAACATACTTGAAAATTTGATTATTGTTTTTGGAAAAGTGCATTTAATATCAAAAATATAAATATACATCGCGAATGGAAAATAGGGTGAAAATTTATCTACTATAAATTTTCACGATAGATAATAATAATCCTGATCACCCTCGTCTACTCTGTTTGAGATAGACAAGGTCGATTCATTTTGACTTTTACACTACGACTATTTAATTTGGCATTTAAATTGAATGTATAATTATTGTAAAAATTAGTCAAAATGAATCTATACATAAAGTAATAAATTTGGAACGACAAGAAGTTTCAAAAAATATAGCAAAAATTTTTTGAAACTTCAAGGATATTTAAGCACTTTTCCGGGATAGGTTAAAAATTACAACTAGTCAATTTTGATCTAGAGGAATTTACCTTTTGCGAGTAAACAGCAACGAAGAAGTTGTCCAGGTAGCCTCCAATAATCCAAATAAATTCCATCACATCCTCTCAGCAAAGCCATGAAGAAATTGTCAAGGTAGTATCTCCAATAATCCAATAATAATCCCAAAACAGCAACAGGCACTTTTTACACTTTTATTATATCACTTCATTTTTTTTTATATATTTCTTTTTTAATAATAACCACTAGCACTTGCACTAACACTTGTACTTTTTTTTTTTTTTAACCGAACAACCACGAGGTACTTTTAAATATTTCTAACCATGAATTTACCGGACGGAAAATATTTAAATGATGTTAAACCGACAGAAACCGAAGACGAACTGACTAGAAATCGTCTAGGACCGCGTATATATATCCTAGACGAAGATTGGAGGTTGCTTTTTCTATGATTCACTGCCTAGTTTCGCCCTCTGCAGATCAGCTATTGGCTAACGATCAGTAACGCCAGGCAAAACTTTTTGAAATACATTTCGCGCAAGGTGAAAAAGAAAATTTCACGTGGATGCCATGCTCTCAAACCTAAAAAAAAAAAATACGTGCAAAAAAAAATTGTAAACATGTGGGGTTTTTCAATTTAATTTTAGTTAAATGATAGAAAAAACGATTAAATCTAAATGAAATATGCTCTTTTCTTTAAGGACAGGTGTTTACTATTTTGCCATTTCATACCTCACTACAACTCAGCTAAAATAAAATAAAATTTTTCTAGATTCATAAAAAAAAACGACTTAAAGAAATATTGCTTTCTCTATATATTATTATAAAACTGATTGTAAATTTTCCATTTGAATAAATAATTACAAAGCTGATTGATTTGAAAAAATTATAGTAATCGGCATGTTAGTCAAGTAAAAATGACTAACACGTCGATGTAAAACCACAATGTTTTACTCAAGTAAAAAAATATGAATAATAAAAAATATTTTGGACAACACATTTAACTTTCATCTGATGGGTCACTCGTTTCTTATCTTTATATATTTTTTTTGGGTAGTATAGAAACTCACCAGAGATGATAAGACAGAGACACCTGTTTATATTGATATCTGTGAGGTGTATTGTAAAGATAAAGGTCAAATAGTAGTCAATAGATTTCGTCAAATGATGAAATAGCTATATGGATATTTCATTTTTAGTATCAAGTTTTTATTTAATTTTTCCACAAGCACGTCTTGAAAATAATATTTCGAATATCTTTAGTAATAATAAAAGAAAAAAACTTAATTAAGAACCTTCTTCTATTATTTAATACACCAATAAAAACAATGTTTATAATTTTCAAAGAATAAGTGGTAACAATAATATTTTAATAATGAAAAATAACAACAATATATATTCTGTTTTAAATTTTTATTGTAGACATCAAAATAGTATATTATAAAAAATAATGATTGTTTAGCAAAGAATTACTGAAACATATGAGAACAAATTTACTCATACAATTTTATTTCATAAATGATTAATCATAAACGGAATAAAAAAAAAATAACATGTCATTAAACCTTTAGTAACATGTTTTGTTGTTGGTTTCATGACAGGCTATATAGCGTAGAAATAAGTGAACACCATGAAGATATTATGATGAATCATTGGAAGGATCTACAACTCGAGCATTAAAAAGTTGTGTACCTGTTTTTGTTGCAACAATAACACAAAAAAATGGCCGGTCAACAATTATCCTATGATCTGCTCCACATCGACTTCTTTCTGCAACAACTAGAAAAGAAAAAATATCATTCAGACTGATAACAAATGCATCATTAAATATTCAAATAATTACCTGTAGCAGCTGCAGCTTCACTTCCTTTTTCATTCACTTCGATAAAAGCTTTTTGAATTACTTTATCAACAAAAATTTGATTATTTGTAACACCAGAAAAATCAGCTTTTTCTTCATCAAACATTTCAATCATACCCATCTGAAAAAATTAAATTTATAAATAAATATTTAATTCTACTTGAATTAAAATAAAAAAAAAAATTAATTATACCTCTTTAAGTATATTTTTAAGTTGCATTCTGCTTTCAATTTTAAATTTTGGTAGTTTTAAAAGTACAGACTCTCGATATTCATAAGCATCCAATTTTCGTTTTGGCTGATCATGCAATCGTCTGAAATCTATTTGGTCTAAATTTTCTTCAATGATTTTTAATCCATCATTTTCATTTGGGAGAATAATAAACATGCTCATTGCATCATCTACACTGTTACTCTGTTAATAAAAATAAATTTTAATTAATATTCAATTTTACTTTTTTGATGTAATATTTAAATTAATTATTATTATGTTTTTTGTTTACTAACCTCGTAAGGGAGCTCTACAAATTTAGCATCAAGTTTTTTGAGTTTACCAAAATTAAATGAGGCTTCTTGTTTCATCATTAACACGTCTGTTTGAGTTTCGTTATTGATATAAAATGGTTCAAGATGTGTTTCTTCTTCATCAAACGGATGTAACCAGCCTCCTTTGAAGTAAATTGCATTGACGATTGCCAGTCTTGTCAATGGTTTAATATCACCTGTTAAAGATCATGAATTTTATATATATATAAATACTGTGAATATATTGGAAAGAAAATAAAATATTTTAAGCTATGAGTCACTCACCTGGTTGTAGAATATCTTTTATTGTCTTATTGGTTTTATTTTCACACCACTCGTTAATTATTTTTCGGGTCGTCTCACATTCCCCAAAGTTAACCAACTGTAATTCAGATCTAAAAAAATCTTTTGTTATGGAAACGTATGGACAATGTACTTTCATACTGTTTGACACAAACATTTTGTTGGCAATATTAAGTTGTACATTTTTAAATGCCTAAAAATATTTAAATATGGATTGTTATTAATAATAATCAATGCTTCATGTTGTATTCTATTGGGAAGCTATTGAATAATAATTTTAATTACTTACATTAAACGTGTCAACCAGTAGTTGGTAGCCTAATTTATTGACTTCATCATCATCACAAAATTGCAATACTGAACGCATTTCTTTTTCGGTTTTATTTCTTGCTCCAAAGGCTGTCATTGCAAGTGCGATTGAGGCACTAATTGGTGAGCAAATAAAATTACTTTCTTCATCTTTACTAGCAGTCTGAAATAAATATTTAATTAAAAAAATTAATTTTTGCTAATAATTTAAGGAAGATTTTTAAATTAAATTTATTATTTTATTATGTTACCACATACCTTGTAAAAACTCGTTGAAAAACGCGCAATATTTTTAACTACAATTGACAAGCTTTCTTGTTTTGTTGGATAAAACATTGTATCTAAAGTATTTTGCATGATTCTCTAGCTTTTTTTTTGGTCAACGACGCGTCACGATATTACACAAAATAAGGCAATCGTGTTTAAAATTGTTTAAGTGGTTTTGTTGAGATTGTGTTGTTTGTGCTGCTTCGAGCTGCTCACACTTACTGAATAACACACCTCAGAGATATCAATGTACAGGCGTCTCTGTCCTATCACCTCTTGTTTTCCCACTACCTAAAAAAAATATACATATAAAGATTATTCATTTTTTTTTACTTGAATAAAACATTGTCATTTTACATCGACGTGTTAGTCATTTTTACTTGACTAACACACTGATTACTATAATTTTTTTTAAATGTGTGCGTCTAATGCTAGATATACTAATATTTCTAGTCTTCTTGAATGCCGCACCACTCACTCACGAATTATTCTTTGATCCGTACGCATTAGCTCTGTCCTCACCAAAAATTATTAATTAATAAAGCACATGTCGTTTTAAAAAAAAGTTTCATCACCTGGTGCAATCCAAGAAAATTATTTTAATATAAATTCAAAAAGTGCCTGTTATTAACGAGGTCTTGACTGGACTCATCCATCACTTTTACGATAAAGAAATCTACCGTCGTCACGTAAATAGCTGGCTACATTTTTTTGGCAATTTTCATTACTGGGGTAAGTGATAAATCATTCTATACATTTAATTTTAAATTACATCAATAGTATAATCGTAAATTGAAATATGAAATTAAAACTGTGTGTATATGTATAGTCTATCACAATGTCATTGTCAAGAAAACGTGGCATTCTAAACGTTATCATTATGTTTCCGTGGCATTGATGACCACGTATCAAAATAATATTCGTCAATTAAATTAAAAATTGCAAATGTGTTCTTCAATATCAATCTCATTTTAATGACCATGTGACATTCATAGCTTGATCGATATGTAATTTTTTTTTCTCGTGGCATTGATGACTCAAGTGATCACCTTTTTAATAAGTCGATACTTCCAAACTTTGTAGGTTTCTTATCGATAAATATAAAAGATAAAAACTTAAAATATATGAGTCATTAAAAATTAATAATATGTATTAATTACTAAATACTCATAATGTATTTTATATTTTAATGGATCTTCAAAAACTATATTTTTTCATGTTCACAATATTTTAATACAAACAAATCTATTATGACGTTTTTTTTTTTTTTTTTATAATATAAATAAGTATAATAAAGATAAATTTGTCATTAATAATAACAATATGAGCTCTTAATAATGACTCATTATTAATAGCTTATATTGTTAATTTTACAATGTTGTTCATTTAATAATAATATTTTTATAAGTACATAATACATTAAATTACTTATAATCAAAATAATTAAAAACTCAATTGAGAATTTATTTATTTTTAAATAATTAAGAAGAGAAAAAAATTAATTTTGATGTTTTTGTTTGTTTGAATATTAATATATTTGAAAAAAAATATTATAATCATTGGGTATGATGATGAAAAAAAATGATTCATCCATTATCAGTATTGAAATGAGAAATAATTCTGCAATAGTCATGAAAATATTTGGAGTTATTATTGAAAAGAAAAAAACCATAGATCCAAAAAACAATCAATTTAAATATCAATAATTCAAAAAAACATCAGTTTCAATTAATATTCAATTTTATTTATTTATTATTTAAATAATATTTAAGTTTTAATAGATGATTTATTTTCATTCTTAAGGCTATTTTTAATATTATACAGATAACAAAAAATAAAATAAAAAAAATAACCGATTAGGTGTTTATGAGTCATAAGTATTATGTATTCGTTTGTCATATTTGAGGTGTTTTTTTATTTTTTTTTCCATTAGATGCTTTGACGTGTTCTATACTCTGATGTATTTTGACTATTATCAGTAGCTTCTGGGGCTTTCTATTTAGACTTCGAACTGAACACCTAATCGGTTTTTTTTTTTTTTTTTTAATTTTTTTTNTAATTTTTATTTTTACGTTCACGTTTGTAATTCTTAGTTGAAATATCTCGCACTTGTACTTGTTATCAGCTTACAAAAATAATGATGATTCTTTTCTTTTTTATTTTTCAAGTTTTCAAATATCGTCATATTGTGTGATCACCGCATCATCTCAATCAACAAGTCTCAATAAAATATGAAAGAGCTTTTTCACTATCAGAGCTGATCAAGTTGGTCATCATCAAGACATTGATATCTATATTGATATATTGACAAAATTTCGAGTGAGTAAATTAATTTATTATTTATTCCAAGTAACATTGAAACCACAAATAAACACTGACATCATTCGTATGACTTCGACAATCAGCATATACAGCTTATTCACTATACGTTAAAATGAATAAAATTACTTTTTTAATTTTTATAAATATTTAAATACTAATATTGAAAAATTCCTATCGTAAATGCATTTATTTTATGAATATCAAGTTCTTTCTTTTTTGTTAATAACGGATATTGTTTGCCAAGGTATCAGTGACTTTCCAAATTTAATCAATAAAATTTTCAAATATTTTATTATGTTTTAGTTATGGATACAAATATTTCAACTTCAAGTATTGAGAGCCATAATAAATACTTTTGTAACAAAAAGTCACCTTATTATGATCCAGCAATCGTTGAGTTACTGTCTAATAATGATGAAAAGCATCAAATAGACATTTCTCAGAAATCATTGACTGATCTTCCACGAGATTTATTTAATGGCCTCGAAAATCTTCAAGTTAAGAAATTAAATATCACCGCTAACAAGCTAACGACACTACCGAAAGATATCTTCACTCCTCTTGATGATCTTCGGACGTTACGAATGGATTACAACGAACTAAAATATCTAGAGCCGAGTATTTTCTATGATTTATTACAGCTCAAAGAACTTGATCTCAGCAAAAACAAACTGACGACATTATCAAAAGATATATTTAATGGTCTACAAGATCTATGTGTCCTACATTTGGGTTCAAACCAACTAAGTTTCCTTGAGCCAGGTATTTTTGATGATCTATTGAGTCTAAATGATCTTGATATCAGTAAAAACAATCTCAAATTATTATCAAAAGATATATTTAAAAGTTTAAAAGAGCTTAGTTATCTTGATTTAAATTCAAACAAGCTACAAAATCTCGAGTCAGGTTGTTACAACGGTTTGTCACAACTTTTACAGCTTAATATGAGCAACAACAGTCTAGCAACATTATCCGAAAGTGTTTTTAATGGTCTTGAAAATCTTCAGCTACTAAATTTGTCTTCGAACAAGTTACACCATCTTGAGTCGGGTTGCTTTAATGGTATATCACGACTACATTGGCTTTCCATGAAAGAAAACTGTCTGACAACATTGTCCAAAGGTGTATTTATTGGTCTTGAAAATCTTCAGGAACTATATTTGGAATTAAACAAACTACAGAATCTCGAGTCAGGGTGTTTTAATAGTTTATCCTATCTTGAGTGGCTCACTATTGAAAACAACAATCTTAGAACATTATCCAAAGGTGTATTTATTGGTCTTGGAAATCTTCGAAACCTATATTTGTGTTCAAACCAACTACAAAATCTCGACTCAGGTTGCTTCGATGGTTTGTCACATCTTGAGTGGCTTGATATCAAAAACAACAGTCTGACAACATTATCAGAAGGTGTATTCAATGGTCTTGAAAATCTTCAGGGACTGGATTTAAAATCAAACAAACTACAAAATCTTAAGTCAGGTTGCTTCGATGGTTTGTCAAATCTTGAGTGGCTTAATATCGACAACAACAGTCTGACAACATTATCAGAAGGTGTATTTTATGGTCTTGAAAATCTTGAGACACTATATTTAGAATCAAACAATCTGCACAATCTCGAGTCAGGGTGTTTCAGTCGTTTATCAAAACTTAAGGTGCTTAGTATCAAAAAGAACAGTCTGACAACATTATCAGAAGGCGTATTTAATGGTCTTGTAAATCTTAAGTCTCTAGATTTGGAATCAAACAAACTACAAAATCTTAAGTCAGGTTTTTTCTATAGTTTATCAAAACTTGATCTGCTTAATATCAGAAACAACAATCTGACAACATTATCCAAAAGTGTATTTATTGGTCTTGAAAATCTTGAAACACTAGATTTGGAATCAAACGAACTACAAAATCTCGAGTCAGGTTGTTTCAATGGTTTATCAAAAGTTGAGCGACTTGATATCAGCGACCACAGCCTGACAACATTACCCAAAGGTGTATTCGTTGGTCTTGAAAATCTTAGAAGACTAGATTTGAAATCAAACAAATTACAAAATCTCGAGTCAGGTTGTTTCGATGGTTTATCACATCTTAAATGGCTCGGTGTCACAAACAACAGCCTGACAACATTATCCAAAAGTGTATTTATGAGTCTTGAAAATCTTGAGACCCTAAATTTGGAATTAAACAAACTACAAAATCTCGAGTCAGGTTGTTTCAATGGTTTATCACAACTTGAGGAGCTCATTATCGGCAAAAACAGACTGACAACATTATCCAAAGGTGTATTTATTGGTCTTGAAAATCTGGAGACACTAGATTTGAAATCAAACAAACTACAAAATCTCGTGTCAGGTTGTTTCGATGGTTTATCACATCTTAAGTGGCTCGGTGTCACAAACAACAGCCTGACAACATTATCCAAAGGTTTATTTATTGGTCTTGAAGATCTTGAAACACTAGATTTGGAATCAAACAAACTACAAAATCTCGAGTCAGGTTGTTTCAATGGTTTATCAAAGGTTGAGCGACTTGATATCAGCAACCACAAGCTGACAACATTATCCAAAGGTGTATTTGTTGGTCTTAAAAATCTTAGGAGACTAGATTTGAAATCAAACAAACTACAATATCTCGAGTCAGGTTGTTTCGATGGTTTATCACAACTTGAGGAGCTCATTATCGGCAAAAACAGACTGACAACATTATCCAAAGGTGTATTTATTGGTCTTGGAAATCTTGGTACACTATATTTGGAATCAAACAAACTACAAAATCTTGAGTCAGGTTGTTTCAATGGTTTATCAAAGGTTGAGCGACTTGATATCAGCAACCACAGCCTGACAACATTATCCAAAGGTGTATTTATTGGTCTTGAAAACCTTAGGACACTAGATTTAGAATCAAACAAACTCCAAAATCTTGAGTCAGGTTGTTTCGATGGTTTATCACATATTGAATGGCTCAGTGTCAAAAATAACAGTCTGACAACATTATCCAAAGGTGTATTTAATGGTCTTGAAAATCTCGAGATACTAAATTTGACATCAAACAAGCTACAAAATCTCGAGTCTGGTTGTTACAATGGTTTGTCACAACTTTTACAGCTTAATATGAGCAACAACAGTCTAGCAACATTATCCGAAAGCGTTTTTAATGGTCTTGAAAATCTTCAGCAACTAAATTTGTCTTCGAACAAGTTACACCATCTTGAGTCGGGTTGCTTTAATGGTATATCACGACTACATTGGCTTTCCATGAAAGAAAACTGTCTGACAACATTGTCCAAAGGTGTATTTATTGGTCTTGAAAATCTTCAGGAACTATATTTGGAATTTAACAAACTACAAAATCTCGAGTCAGGGTGTTTTGATGGTTTATCAAAACTTAAACAACTTGATATTGGAAACAACAATCTGACAACATTATCCATAAATGTATTTATTGGTCTCGAAAATATTCAAAATCTATATTTGGAATCAGACAAACTTCATAATCTCGGGTCAGGTTACTTCGATGGTTTGTCGGATCTTGAGTGGCTCAGTATCGAAAACAACAGCTTGACAACATTATCAAAAGGCGTATTTAATGGTCTTGATAATCTTCAGGAACTGGATTTGGAATCAAACAAACTACAAAATCTCGCGTCAGGTTGCTTCGATGGATTGTCACATCTTAAGTGGCTTATTATCGACAACAACAGTCTAACAAAATTATCCAAAGGTGTACTTATTGGTCTTGGAAATCTTCAGACACTAGATTTGGATTCAAACAAACTACAAAATCTCGAGTCAGGTTGCTTTGATGGTTTGTTTCAACTTGAGGTGCTTAGAATAAAAAACAACAGCCTGACAACATTACCAGAAAGTGTATTTAATGGTCTTGAAAATCTTCAGGGACTGGATTTGGAATCAAACAAACTACAAAATCTCGAGTCAGGTTGCTTCGATGGTTTGTCACATCTTGAGTGGCTTAATATCAAAAACAACAGTTTGACAACATTATCAGAAGGTGTATTTTATGGTCTTGAAAATCTTGAGACACTATATTTAAAATCAAACAATCTGCACAATCTCGAGTCAGGGTGTTTCGGTCGTTTATCAAAACTTAAGCTGCTTAGTATCAAAAACAACAGTCTGACAACATTATCAGAAGGCGTATTTAATGGTCTTGTAAATCTTGAGTCACTAGATTTGGAATCAAACAAACTACAAAATCTTCAGTCAGGTTTTTTCTATAGTTTATTAAAACTTGATCTGCTTAATATCAGAAACAACAATCTGACAACATTATCCAAAAATGTATTTATTGATCTTAAAAATCTTCAGACACTATGTTTGGATTCAAACAAACTTCAAAATCTCGAGTCAGGTTGTTTTAATAGTTTATGCTATCTTGAGTGGCTAACTATCGAAAACAACAATCTTACACTATTATCCAAAGATGTATTTATTGGTCTTGGAAATCTTCGGAACCTATATTTGTGTTCAAACAAACTACAAAATCTCGAGTCAGGTTGTTTCGATGGTTTATACAAACTCCAGCTGCTTAGTCTCGGAAAAAACAGTCTGACAAAATTATCCAAAGGTGTATTTATTGGTCTTGGAAATCTTCAGGACTTATATTTGGATTCAAACAAACTACAAAATCTCGAGTCAGGATGCTTCGATGGTTTATCAGTACTCATGTGGCTTAATATCCAAAACAACGATATTACAAGGTTATCTGAAGGTGGATTTGATGGTCTTGGAAATCTTCGGAAACTATATTTGGAATCAAACAAACTACCAAATCTCGAGTCAGGTTGCTTCAATGGTTTGTTACAACTTGAGCTGCTTAGTATCAAAAACAACAGTCTGACAACATTTTCCAAAGGTGTATTTATTGGTCTTGGAAATCTTCACACACTAGATTTGGATTCAAACAAACTACAAAATCTCGAATCAGTTTTTTTCGATGGTTTATCAAAACTTGAGCTTCTTAGTATCAAAAACAACAATATTACAACGTTACCTGAAGGTGTATTTATTCGTCTTAAAAATCTTCAGAAACTATATTTAGATTCAAACAAACTACAAACTTTCGAGTCAGGTAGCTTCGATGGTTTGTCACAACTTGAGCTGCTTAGTATCAAAAACAACAGTCTGACAACATTTTCCAAAGGTGTATTTATTGGACTTGGAAATCTTCAGACACTAGATTTGGATTCAAACAAACTACAAAATCTCGAGTCAGGTTGCTTCGATGGTTTATCACAACTCAAGCTGCTTAGTATCCTCAACAACAATCTTACAACGTTATCTGAAGGTGGATTTGATGATTTTAAAAATCTTCAGACACTATGTTTGGATTCAAACAAACTTCAAAATCTCAAGTCAGGTTGTTTTAATAGTTTATCCTATCTTGAGTGGCTCACTATCGAAAACAACAATCTTACAACATTATCCAAAGGTGTATTTATTGGTCTTGAAAATCTTCAGAAACTATATTTGGATTCAAACAAACTACAAACTTTCGAGTCAGGTTGCTTCAATGGTTTGTCACAACTTGAGCTGCTTAGTATCAAAAACAACAGTCTGACAACATTTTCCAAAGGTGTATTTGATGGTCTCGAAAATCTTCAGGATCTAAATTTGGATTCAAACAAACTACAAAATCTCGAATCAGGTTTTTTCGATGGTTTATCAAAACTTGAGCTGCTTAACATCCAAAACAACAATATTACAACGTTATCTGAAGGTGTATTTATTGGTCTTCGAATTCTTCAGAAACTATATTTGGATTCAAACAACCTACAAAATTTTGAGTCAGGTTTTTTTAATAGTTTATCAAAACTTGATCTGCTTAGTATCAAAAACTACAGTCTGACAACACTATCCAAAGGTGTCTTTATTGGTCTTCGAAATCTTCAGAAACTATATTTGGAATCAAGCAAACTCCAAAATTTTGAGTCAGGTTTTTTCGATGGTTTATCAAAACTTGAGCTGCTTAGTATCAAAAACAACAGTCTGACAACATTATCAGAAGGTGTATTTTATGGTCTTAAAAATCTGCAGGAACTATATTTGGAATTAAACAAACTACAAAATTTTGAGTTAGGTTTTTTCGATAGTTTATCAAAACTTAATCGGCTTACTATCAAAAATAACAGTCTGACAACACTATCCAAAGGTGTCTTTATTGGTCTTGGAAATCTTGGTACACTATATTTGGAATCAAACAAATTACAAAATCTCGAGTCAGGTTGTTTCGATGGTTTGTCACAACTTCAGCTGCTTAGTATCCAAAATACTAATCTTACAACGTTATCAGAAGGCGTATTTAATGATCTTAAAAATCTTCAGAAACTATATTTGGATTCAAACAAACTACAAAATCTTGAGTCAGGTTGCTTCGATGGTTTGTCACAACTTGAGCTGCTTAGTATTAAAAACAACAATCTTACAACATTGGCCAAAGACGCATTCAATGGTCTTGAAAATCTTCAGGAACTAGATTTGGAATTAACGAAGTACGTCCCCCGATTACAGTTTTAATCTTTTGATATATAAATCTTGAAATTCCCTTGCATCAAATGATCTCAATTTTGTAATTATGTCCTATCTAGTTTTCGAGATAATTAGTTTTAAACAGGTGAACTTTTCAAGCAGTTTAACATTGCATTTATAGGGATTTCTTTTTATTTTTTTATATTTTCGGTTCTAACAAAAAAACGGTTATTACCAATTTGATGAAAAATTAATATATTAAAATTTTAACAAATTACAATATATTTTCTATATTTTGTTTATATACTTTTTCTGTTTTCCTGATCCAGTCAAATCATTCTGTTTCTTTTTTTTTTCTTTCCTGAAGAATACTCATTGTTATATTATCTTGTCTGTTAAATATTAAGGCTGGTAAATATTAAATAAAACTAACATAAATAAAAAAAAAAATTAACATTTTTGATTCAGATCAGAAGCATTGATAATATTTGGAAACAAATTAGCAGCTGAAATTCAGGATAACTTAAAAATATTAATAAATAAATGGAAAGAATGTGGAAGTAAATTGCAGTGACGATTGCCAGTCTTATCAATGGTTTAATATCACCTGTTAAAGATTATGATTTTAATATAAACCCTGTGACTATTGGTTTTATTTTCACACCACCCGTTAATTATTTAAGAACTGTTAATATAATAAAAATAGTATATAATTTGATTCGATAATTTGTTTCATTGTAAACAGACGTTAAAAAAATCTTGGGATTTATCTTCTGGTACTCCAACACGTCTTGAACGTATATACTGGTCCATGCATTATTGCATTAGCATGTAAAATTTATTCAAAAGTATCTATGAAATTGCTGGCATTTTTTTAAATATTATATTCACAATATTTTTACAGGGTCAGTGAACCCATGGTCTAAAAATAATTCGATCGATGCATTATCGATTAACAAACTTATACTACAAGACACTCCCATTTATTTTCCATTAAATATGTAGCCTATTCTTAATATAAACTATTTATTTTTTTTTGTTTATGTATTTATTTTGATAAAAAAATTATTTTTCAAGTACCATTTATTTAGTTATATATTTTAAAAAATTTGCATGATAAAAAATAATAAACATTTTGATCTAACAGACATTGGCGAATGATAATAACTTTCATAAATGATTTATATTATCAATTTTAATTGTTGACATTACTTATTAATTTATTCATTTTATTTCAATTTATATTTATTTTTAAATTTTACATTCAAAACAAAACACATGATTAAATAACCTTTAAAATAATTGAATTTTCAGGCTTTTGAAATTTAAAAACATAATTTTTTAACTTCAGAATTATTTCAATATATATTTTTATTTCAATAATTATAATTATCTTTTATTTTCAAGTTAATTTTCAGGGTGTTATTTAGTTTAATAGACCCAGTGGGCTTGAACTTTGCGTGCTGTTAAACTTTTGTTAATTTATATATGAAACAAAAGGTCAGGATCATACGTAAAGCTACTTACTTTTCTTTGTAAATTATAAATAGAAATATTAATTGTTATTATGATAAATAATCATTATAAATATATTTTATTTCATGTTATTTTTAGTATTTTTTTATTGCTTTTTTGTTATCTTCTGAGCTTGTTAATATTTAGTAAACAACTAATTATCCAAGCTAATCGATATGCTCAGGTTTGCTCAGGTTTCCCAGTCAACCCCAAGTATTCTCATTCTTTAGTAAAACCAGTTCGTGACAACACGCGAATATCCAATCGAACTAAAAAAAAAAATATTATATAAATAAATACCAAAAAAAAAAATCACAAAATTGTAAAATTGTTGACAAAAAATGTCATTTAATATGAAAAATTATTTGTCATTTATTTTGATAAATTGTGATGATAGTTTAATACAAATAATAAGGTTAAAAATAAAATAAAATACAACTTAATTTATAAATAATTAAAAAATTATGGAAAAATATGAAAATATTAAAATTGTTGGTGAAGGAAGTTATGGAATTGTTATGAAATGTCGTGACAAAGAAACTTGTAAAATAGTAGCTATTAAAAAATTTTTAGAAACTGAAGATGATGTTAATATTCGTAAAATGGTATTTCGTGAAATACGAATGCTTAAAGTGAGTTTTAAAATATATATTAAACAACAAAAAATATTGATTTAATATTTAAAAATTATTAAAGTATTTGTTATTAATTTTTGTAGAAATTACATCATGATAATTTGGTAAATATGATTGAAGTATTTAGAAGAAGAAAAAGATTTTATTTGGTATTTGATTACCTTGATCATACTGTTTTGGATGAGCTAGAAGCATCACCTGGTGGTCTTGGTCCACAAATATCACGTCGTCATATTTTTCAAGTTCTTCGTGGATTAAATTTTTGTCATGTTAATCATGTAAGTCCAAAAATTAATGAAAATAAATTCATTCAAAATAAAATTATTTGTATGTAATAAAACTTGACAATAAATAGAATAATAAATAATTAAAATATCTTTATTAATTTGTAAATTTAACACTCAAAAATATGATTTAATCTGTTTTTTATTTCAATTAAATTTACTAATTTTTTTTTTGGTAGATAATGCATCGTGACATTAAGCCAGAAAATATATTAGTTTCATCAAATGGTGTTATTAAAATTTGTGATTTTGGCTTTGCAAGATTTATATCTGGTCCAAATGAATCATGTACTGATTATGTTGCAACAAGATGGTACAGAGCACCAGAATTATTAGTTGGTGATTTGAGATATGGTAAAGCTGTTGACATTTGGGCACTTGGTTGTCTTTATGCAGAAATGGTTACTGGTGATCCATTATTTCCTGGTAAAAGTGATGTTGATCAACTGTATTTAATCACCAAACTTCTTGGTACAAATGATTATTTAAATATTGTATTTATTAGTATATTAATTTGATGTATCCTTCTAATTTTTTTGTTAATATCAACAGGAGGACTTTGTAAAAAACATCAAACAATAATCAAACAAAATACAATGATTAATTTGCCAACAAAATTTCCACGACGTTTAAGTCTATCTGATGATCAATCATTGAATAATACAAATGCCATTCGTTCACTGAGATCACATTTCAAAAGTTGGACATCATCAGCTGTTGATTTTTTATCGCAATGTCTTAGAATGGATCCAGAAAATAGATCATCTAGCTCAAATTTACTTCATCATTATTTATTTATGCAAGATGATTTTGCTGAAAAATTTTTAATTGAATTAAAGAAAAATATTTATAAAGAAAATATTAAAAATTCAATGACGTTAAGACGAATTGAAGGTAAAAAAACAGCCAATGAAAAAACAAGAGTTTTTTATGGAAGTGCTGAAAGGTATAATAAAAAATTATAGAGTTAATTTTGTATTGTTAAAAAATTATTGTATTTTTCTCTGGTGGAAATATTTATCCGGCTTTTTTTCAATTTTCTCTCCACTCTTTTCCGGAAATGATTTATGGTTGGAGAAATGGCAGAGAATAAATTTTAGGAGGAGAAATTTCTCTGCCATTTCTCCAACCATGAGTCATTTTCGGAAAAATGTAGAGATGAGTGAAGAAATGGCAGGGAAATATTTCCACCAGGGTTATATTTGTATTATCGTGTGATTTACAGATGGCAAAAACAGAAAAATGGTGAAGAATTTTCTACAGATGATCATCAGAGAAATAAAAAATTGAATAACTTTGGATCAAAATCATCAGCACAAAGATCAACTAATTCGCAGGAAGATTCAATGTATATTGGTTCACTATCAATCACTCCAAATACAACTTATATTAAACTTCTGGATAACACAAGTTTTTATAAAACAGATCAAAAAAATCAAAATATATTTTCATTTCCAGCATTACCACCATCTCGTAGAAAATAAACAATAAATAAAAATGAATTTTAAATATTTATCGAATTTTAATTTAATATTTATAATTAAATATTTATTTAAATATAATTATTAATTATTTATATTCAAATAATTATTTAAATAATTATTTAAATATAAATAATTAATATTTATATTTGAATATTTATTTGGTAACTCAGCAGGATTTATAATGTAAAAAATTATATACAGATTAGTATTTCAATACTGAGAATCAAAAATGCTCAAATTTTCCAAAAAAAATTCCATGTATGAAAACGAAAACGAGTTATATATTTTAAAGAGAAACATATTGTTTTTATTGTTATTACTTATTTCCATTTGTATATAGTGGACATCGGCTTTTAAAATTATAATCAAAAAGTATACAAAAATTACTAAATTAAATCATTTCAAGTTGTTTGATGGTCCTCAAAAGATCTGATCTGTTTTTTATTTAATTTTTTTTTTAAATATCAATATTTTTGACTCGAAAAAACGACCGAAAAGTTTTTTCCTTGGCAGCGAATTTCCGAAGAAAATTTGGAGAGATTTTTTCACACAGAATTCTCCACTCATTCCTCCGCACAAATGAATTTGTGAGAAATTCGGAGTAATCGCTTTTTGTGCTTTCAGTGTGGAGCCAGCATTTTTCAGCAAGAAAAATTTTCTAAATGAAAAAAAATCTGATACTTTTAAAAATATGACAAGTACATATTTACATAAATAAAAAATAAAAAAACATAGCTTATAATAAGTGTAAATCATACTTAATAAATTAATTATTTTAAAAAATAAAATTATTTTCAGCTTAAAAGTTCACTGACATTATTATTACAGTGTATATACAAAAAAAAAAAAAAAATACTTGTATATTTTAAAATTCATTACAAAATTAATTTAAATATTAGTTTTACAATAGAGCTGATTATTCAATCATCCAATTTAAATCTAATACTGATAAATTTTACATGACGAACTAAATATTTTGATGAAAAAAAAAGGAAATTTTTTGTATATTAAATGGCTTTGCTTGATAATATCCTAAAATAGAATAAATTCACCACATGGCTGGATATTTTGATCATTTAAAAATGCATTTTACATAAACATCGAGCATAAAATTACAAAAAAACTGTTTAAATAAAATATTAATATATAATTTAAAAAATAAAACTAAGAATAATTAATTTTTTATTTTTTTGTTAAATTAATTATTTATTTTATTTTTATAATGTAAATATTTAAAAGAAAAATATATAAAAATCTACATTTAATTCTAAGAAATTACAAATGAATATAAATCATCATTTAAATTCTCAATTTGCCTTGAATAATTGTGTGTATCTCACTTGCTCTAAATGTAAACAGCAATGATTTTAACATCCACAAAACTGTCTGTCGTTATGTCTTGAAACATTTAATACACAGTGCCCCAGTGACTCTTACACAGTTACGTATATTATTAAAAATATAAAAACCAAGTGGTGTGCACGTGTGTGGCATCAGCATCACCAACCAGTAGCAATACAGTAGCAAAAGCAAGCAAAAGTCAACTAGTATACCACTCAAATATACATCTACAAAAATATTACTTTAAAAAGTTTCAGTTTCATTTTAAAAAATACTCAATATCAGTGCTTCGTATAGATTTTTTTTTCATACCTATCATTGTCTATTGTTATATCAATAATTAAATTTATATTTTCATTTTAAAATTGATAATAATCATTGAAATGATAATTATAAATAAAAAAAGTTGTAAAAAAAATTACATTTTATTTTTTATATATTTTTTTTTAATGTGAATTTGTTAGTTTTATTTTTTTTTTTTTTGTGTGATAATTAAAATGGCAGCTTGCCATTCACATCCACGAGCACATTTACAAATTCAAGATAATGATTATCCACAAAATCATCAACAAAAAATTCAATCAAATTATCCACCTCATCTACTTAATTGGGTTTATTTAGCAATTTCTGATCAAAATTCAATTCAACATAATGATCAGGTACAAATATGATATTTTTTTTTATAAAAATTAATATCAATATATTTGTTTGTTTATAAATTAATTATATTTATTTAAATATTGTTAAAAAATTATTTATCTTTTATTTATAAATTTATTTTAATTTTAGAATAATATTTTTCCAACAATATGGGGTAATTTTCCAACAGCAAATAATTCACATCATCAATCATACATATCTAAAAATACATTAAATCCAGGATCATTGACCTTGGGTGGTAATTTAATGGATACAATAAGTGACTTGGCTGAGCATTTCAATGAACTTGGTTTGCTTGATAAAAAACCAACGAAAAAACCACCATCAAATTATTTATGTCATTTGTGTTTTAAAAAAGGTCATTATATCAAGGATTGTCCACAGGTAATAATTAACAACTTAATTATTTTAATACTTTTTGCTATTGTTAACTCTTTTTTATTTTTTTTTGTTGAGACAAAAATGTTCTGTCAGTTGGCCCTGAACGTCAGATATTTTCAGAAATATACATTGATGCTTTAAATAAAATTGAGGTGGAACTATTTTGTAGACTTTTTTTACACTATTTATTTCTATTTTATTTTTTTAATTAAATTTCTATTTATTTTGTTGAAAATAATTTATCTACTAGTTGCTTTTTGGTTTTTTTAAAAAAGATAAATAATTAGCTGTTTTTTATAATGAAAATATTATTTTTCTACTATTTTCTTTTCTCGAAGAAATACGAGTAAAAGAGGAGAAATATTTTTTCCAATAACTAAATGAAAAGAAATAAATAAAATAACAATAATTATTTTCTAAAATAATTTAAATAATCAATTTAATAAAAAATTATTTTATTTTATAAAAAAATAAAAATCATACAAGCTTTAATGGTCAGAGCTTTTGTGTATGTAATTTGTTTTTATTATTCATTTTACAGCAGTAGTAATATCAAACTGACAGAAATAATTTGCGTGTCTTGGAATGTGCGCACGCTGATAAAAATCATCAATTCGTTTAAACTCATGCCAATTGAACGTTAATTGAAACAACAAACATTGTCTCGTTTATTAGTTTCTTTAAAAATTTATCAAACATTCTAACACATTTTTTTTATAACTAATAAATTATTTCTTTAAATATAAAAAATATTTGCTTTATTTTCATCAAATAAATTTAATTTTAAATTACAAATTAATATTTATTTATTGTTCTTTTTTTAAACAATAATAATAATAGTTTTACAAACTAATTGATGTAGATATGATCTTTCTGTTTATTAATAAATTTGTTTCATTTTTCCACAGGCAAGACCTAAAGGTGAAGGCCTAACACCATATCAAGGAAAAAAACGCTGTTTTGGAGAATACAAATGTTCAAAATGTAAACGTAAATGGATGTCAGGAAATAGTTGGGCAAATATGGGTCAAGAATGTATTAAGTGTCACATAAATGTTTATCCTCACAAACAGGTTAGTCTAGGACCATCAACATCGTTATCAACATCCTCGTTACATTCGTTCAACTCCTCCCTGCGTTACGTAAGTTTTTTTTTTTTTATTTTTTATAATAAAATTACATTTATATAACTTCTCTAATTTCATTGTTTAACAATAATTTTTAACAGTTAAAATCATCATAATTATAAATATAAATTGAAAAAGTTTGATATTTTTATTTTATTTATTTTTTTTAAATATTCAGAGACCACTTGAAAAGCCAGATGGCCTGGATGTATCAGACCAAAGTAAAATTCATCCTCAACATCTTTGTGAAAAATGTAAAACACTTGGTTACTATTGTCGACGTGTTCAGTAATTAAAATATCATTATTTTTAATTAATTATCATTATGAAAAAATAACAATATGTATATAAAATGAAAAAGAATTTTTTTGGTGTTTCAACGTTTGTTATTAGTACAACTGGTTGATTGCTATTTAAAGCACACACCCCTGTCTATGTTTAGAGAACGAAAAAGAAAAAAAAAAAAAAACGGAAAAGAGTAAGAAATATTTGTTAGTAACTCGTTTATATTTAATTTAAGTATAAATATTATTGAATTATTAAAAATTATAATAAGAATTTCTTGGACTATTGCATATACAATTAAATAAAATTAAATAATATGATGTGCACAAAGAAAAACAGAAAAAAAGTACTTGCACAAGGAATTTATAATAAAGATAAATGTAAAAAAGAGCTTATTTTTTTGTATTAATTTTGCTTCAGTTTATTAATATTTACATGTATAAAAATAAAAATAACAGTATAAATTTTTTTAAATATATATTTACAAGTTGACCGTGAAATATTCTTGCATTGTGCCATTTGCAAACATGACAATCATATTTTTAGATTTAAGAATAGAATTATTTTAAAAAGTTAAGTTGATCAGGCGTATTAAAAATTTACTTGTATTGTATTCTATAATTATTAAGAATATATTTGAATGTATATGAGTTGAAAATTAAAGCCAAAGATTTATAAAATTTTTTGTATATTATTTAAAAAATTATTTAATTTTTAATAATTAATTAACGTTGGCTTTTAAACCAGCCACTTTGTCGTATTTTTTGAGCAATTTATTCACTACAAAGAAACAGAGAAACACTGGCGAAAAAATAGAAGAAATTGTTGGAAAAAAAGCAAAGAAAATCTCGGATAGATCGTTCAAAGAAAAGGCGGTGAAATGACGGAGAAAAATTAAAAATTAAGCGGAGATAAAGTAGAGAGTCAAGAATTTTTTTTTAGTTCTAAAAAAAGACGCAAAAATGGGAGAAAAAATATAATAATAATCAACTGACACACACAAAAACATACACACAACAAAAGTCAAAACCGGTATCTATTTGTTTGTCCAAAAAAAAAAAATAAAAACTAATTAAAAATTAAACAAACAAATAAGTAAATAATGGATTTAATATATCGAGCACCATACTGTGTGCTCGAAGTACCAAATTTAAAATTAAAAAAACCATCATGGTTTGTAAAACCAAGTGCAATGGTAGTATTTTCAATAGTCCTACTGTCATACTTCATGGTAACTGGAGGTTAGTTCCACGTAGACATTATTTAAAAATGACAAAACATTATTTAATTCAACCCATCAATCAAAATAAATTTATAAATTATTTAATTGTTTTTTAGGTATTATTTATGATGTTATTGTTGAGCCTCCAAGTGTTGGATCAACAACTGATGAACATGGTCACACAAGACCGGTAATTATCATCATAAAAATAAAAAAAAAACAAACATTGATACTGAATTTTATAATCAATTAATTTCAGGTTGCATTTATGCCTTATCGAGTTAATGGACAATACATAATGGAAGGTCTTGCATCAAGTTTTTTATTTACACTTGGTGGTCTTGGCTTTATTATTTTGGATCAAACTCATGCACCATCAACACCAAAACTTAGTAGATTACTTTTAACAAGTGTTGGATTTATTTGTATTGTTGTTTCATTCATAACTTGCTGGATCTTTATGCGTATGAAACTTCCGTAAGTTAAACAAACAATAGACATAAATTAACATAAAAAACAATTGCATTTAATAATTGCAAAATTTATTTTCAGTGGTTACTTCTAGTGGTAAGCATGAAGACAATTAAATTGTCTTCAATTCGTTTGTTAAATCAACGAAATCAGGATTGTTTCATTTGTCAATGTATGCATCATCATGAGTAAGTCATTAAAATAAATAAAAGCAAGATTCCAATCTTCTACTTTATATACTTTCAATTAAAATTGATAAAATTAATTATTTAATCAACAAAATATATAAAAATTAATATTTATATGCTCAAATATATATCCAATATATATTTTTTTGTAAACTACAATTTTTTAATTATCCATTTGTTTATAATAAACCACAAACAATGGATAATAATTTTTCAATTCATTAAAATTATGTAGAATTGATTGACGACATTATCATTTATGTCGAAATGTTTTAATAAATTTTTTTTTTATAGATAAAATGCTTCATTTAATTTTGAGTATTTATGGTTTTTTTTTTTTTATTTAATTATATACATATTATTGGTTGTTTATATTTTTTACAACTTAATTAACAATTTATTTATTAATTCATTTTTTAATATTCGAAATTCTTGATATTTTATATGGCAGTTTTTGGGCAGAATTTTTTTTCTCTTTGTTTGTTTTGTTTTACAAGAAAAGAAATTATTTTATTGGTTGTTTATAATGTTTTATCATTGCAGTATATTTAAACAGTGAATATAATTATTAACCAGCTTGAAAAAATTATTATTTTTAAGATTTTTTAGTTGATCTTTTTATACGCTTTTAAATCATTTTAAAGAAGTTTTATTTTCAGTCTTGCTTTGACTATTTTTTCATTATATAAATGTGAAAAAAAAATATAAAAATAATAAATTAATTATCATAGAATTATTAACAGTTTGAACTTTAATTACTTTGAGTCTCATAAACGAATACGAAATGTTCTGAAACAAAAGAAAAAAAATAAAATTAATGTATCCATCGAAATAATTAAATCGAAATAATTAAAATTTCGAAATATATTATTAAAAGTAAAAATTAAATAATATTTACTTTGAAAAATCACTGCTTTTTTCAATGATATGTTCAAATTCAGCAAAACTAAGTGCTCCATCATCATCAAGATCAGCTTCTTCAAGTAATGATTGTAATAAACGTTGCATATCATTTTCACTGAGTCGATGTGGTGTTGTAAGTCGATCAATAACTTCTCTAAGATCACCAACTCCTAGCATATCATCACCATCAAAATCTAAACAAAAAATTAATCATAAAAAACAATAATTAACATATTAATTTTTAAACAAACAAATTTATAATTACCAAATATACGAAATGCATGTTCAGCTTTAACTGCTTTTGGTGCAGCATCAGAAAATACTGACATCATATCTAAAAAATCTTCAAATGTACAATCACCATCTTGACTTGAACTAAATATTTTACATATTCTATCACCAAATGGATTAACTCGTAATTCTGGATATTGTAATATTTTTGACATTGGAAGTTTTGCATTACGATTATGACCAACTTTTTCTGGTGCAAGTGCTTTAAATTTTTGATGTGCACTAAAAATAAATCATTTATTTTTCATTAATTTTTATTTATAAATATTATAAACTTGTTATTTTTTTTCACCATCAACTTACTATAATACTTCTTTTTTTGTAAAATACGTAAGATCCTTAAAAAAATAAATTAAAAAACATTATTTATTTATTGTCAGTTAAAATTTATATTTATTATTTTTAAAATTCTCAATAAATCAATGAAATAAAATATTATTTATTCATTTTATCTTGTTTGACAACTTTAATTCATGTAAAAAAAAAAAAAAAAATTAAATCATTTATTGCACAATGCATTGTTCTTTTAGATATCTATTTTTTTTTATTCTATAGATAAGATAAATAAATTAATAGTTGTTTATTTATTTACCTGATAATCCTGCAATTCTTCTTCGGTAAATTGACTTTTTCCAGCTCCCATTTTTAACAAACAATGTTGTTATAGAATTTTTTATAATTTATTAAAACTCGTAAACAAAGAAAAAATTTAAAATCATTAATATTTGATTACTCTTTTATTTTTTACTATTTTTGAATGATTTTTTTTTGAGAATATACTTGTTAATAGTTTAAGTTTAATGAGTTTTATTGAAGAGAGTTTGTTGACACCAGGAAAAAATTAACAAACGAGAGGAAGTTGCGGCATGCGCGATGACGATGAAATAAATAAAAAATAAATTTTCTCATCCTTTCCATATATTTTTATCCCCACTGTCTAATCATTGTTATTGTTTTTCATAATATTGTTGTTATTATTAAGGCAGAGTTTCCATTGAACGTCTAACAAATCGATTTTATAAATTTTTAAATTTTCTATCCGATTAATCGACAACAAGTGTGTTCGATTTTGTGTGAATGACTTGAAAGTTGAAACAGGAGAAAAAAAAATAATTACACATTGTTACTACTCCAGAAATTATTATCCAATTAATTAATTTTTTTTGTAAGATAAAAGTATTATAATATTTTGTAAAAATGGTTGAAGAACAAAGAAAACGTGTTGAAGATGCAATGTCAAAAATTGTTGAAGACATTGATAAATCACATTTAAGAAAAATTCAAGTAAGTTGTAACAACGTGATTTTCAGAGGTTATGTTGTTGATATTTGCAACAATATTATTATTTAATATTATGTTTTTTTCTTAACAATATCTAATATTGTTTATTTTAAAAGTCAATGTTTTTTTTTTTAAACAATAATAGATGTTTGTAATTATAAATATTAAATAATACAACTTGACTGATACAATTATGCAACATATTTTTAACTTTCATCATTTAATATAATTAAATTATTTTAAATACAGGGTGATATGCATAGATGTGCAGCAAAATGTTGTGATAATAAATCATACAATTCACAAAAAGTACAAAGTTGTGTTGAAAATTGTAGTGCTCCATTGAACAGAGCTCAACAATATATTCAAAATGAATTTGAACGTGCTCAGGTATTTATTATATTTTACAAAAATAATGCATATTAAAAAACATGATAATTTAATATTAAAATTTTCAGAATCGTTTGCAAAGATGTGTCATGGAATGTAATGATTCAATTCGTGATAAAATGGGTCCAAATCCATCACAAGATGAAGTCAATAATTTGAGTGAAGATTTTGAAAAATGTGCAACAAAATGTGTTGATACATATGTTGGTCTACTTCCAGCTCTTCAATCAGCAATGAAAAAAGCACTTCAAAGTGATAAATTTAATTAAAATAATATTGTTGATTAATATATTAAAAATTAATTTCAATTTTTAGGTTTATACAATTGCTTTTTGATGATAATTAAAATAAAAAAAAAAAAAACAAAGTCTCAAACTAGATAAATATTTAAAAAAAATTTCATTGCATTTTTCAACTTGATGTTATTAATTTTGTAAGATCTTTGATTTATTAAAAGTGTTAATTTTTAATTGAATATGAAAATTATTATTTTATTTATTTAAACAAATTACCCGCCTTAAATTCGATTCGATAAATCGACTGATCAAGATGACATCTTGAAATTTGTTGTATATTATATGCTGGAACGTATAAATATGTATAATCATTTAATTTTTGATCAGTTACAAAACAACAACATTTGAACTTTGTACTTGTTATCATTGAAGAAATATTATTCAAGTAAAATATGGCTAAAGTAGGAAAATCAGATCGTGTTTTAGATGAAACTTTAACTATTCAAGCAACTTTAGATAGAAAATTTTATCGAAAACTTAAGGTAATAATAATTATAGCTATCTGAATTTAATTTCTATAATTTAATTGTTAATTTTAACAGGTAAATATGTACAAGTGCGTTGCAAATTGTCATGAAAATAATGCAACAACTGAAAAAGAATTAGAAAAATGTATTGAAACATGTAGTGTTCCATTAATTAAAACTATGGAAATTGTTGACTCTGAAACTGATGACATACAGGTAATAATAATAATAATAATAATAATAATAATAATATTTAATTTGATAAATATGATAATTTGATTTTGATATTATATGTATTATTTTAGATGAGATTTTTAAATTGTGAGGAAAAATGTGATAAGAGTGAATTAAATAGTAAAAATAATTATAATGATTGTATTTCAAAATGCTCCAAAGAATTTCAAAATGCAATTAAAGATGCTATTAAAAAAATAACAATTAAAGTTGAAGAAAATAAACTTTAATATTTTCGAAATTATAATATTTATTTTGAATATTTTTTTTTGATTTAATTATGATGTATCTTAAAAATATAAATATAAAAAAATATTGAAATATAATTATGATAAAATTATTCATTAAAAAAAAAAAAGTAAATATTGTTTATTCAATTATTTATTTAATTTTAATGTTTTTTATTTGAAAACGAGTTACAGGATTTTATTGTAATTTATTAAGATTAATTTTTCATTTATTATTTAAATAAGTACAAAAAAAATTTGAATGTATTGGAGATTTTATTTGAACAAAATGTTTAAATTGTTATTTAAAAATTAATGTCTCTCTTTGGTGACTTTAAGATATAAAAATAATAAAATATATAATTAATTTTTATCATTGTTAATATTAAATTACAAGCTTCATTTAGAAACAATTTAATGAGCAATTTATGAAGAAGTTGTTATTAAATTGTCACACAAAGAGCAAACAATGATAACGATAAAAATTAAGAAAAAAAAACAAAATAATACTCAAATGTTATTAAAAACATTAAAAACATAAAAACACATTGATAATTATTTTTAATTTATTTGGAAAAATAATAAATAATAACAAAAACAAAATTAAACAGCAAAAAAAATATTTATTCAAATATAAAATCAAAGTTCATTGTAAAGTTTTAAATATTTTATTTATACATTATATTTTTTTTATTTTTAATTTATCAATCATTATACAATATCAATTTTTTTTTTTTAATTTTTTATATTTTTTAATTTTTATTAGTATGATGGATGATTTATTGTATATGAAGTGATGTCTTCACGTTTTTCACAACTTCCAGTAATCTTTTGAAAAAATGTTGGGATACAATACTTTTCTGTAATAAACCATTTTTTATACAAATAATATTTTGAATAACTATTTTTTAAAAGTTCAGGAATTATAACAAAAGAACAACTATTGTCTTTGTAGCCAGTAAATTTTAACCAATCATTTCGAATGAATGATTGATACTCATCGTATAATAAAAAAGATTGTGTATGAACTGAATCATACGATATTTCAAAAACACATATTTTTATTTTTTTATCTGATTTTCCAAGTTGTACTTTTATTGATGTTACATTATCGAATTTATCAAATTCCTCTTTTTGAATATCTGCAACATATGGTTAATGAGAAAATTAATTATTAAATAAAATAAATGCCAAAATCTTGAGTCGAGATTAAAAATAATCTATAAATGTTGAACGTTGATTTTCTATCACTTTCAACAAAATTTTTTAATTTTTTTATTTAATTATTCTGTTTATAATACAATTTATTACTTACCACATGTTGTCCAATGGAATTGAATGAACAAGAACAAGCAACATACAAAAAAAAATGAAATATTCATATTGTTTTTATATGCTCTTTGATGTCACAAATAATTTAAAAAGTAGTTGTTTTTTAAATAATGTTAATTATACAATTGAAATAAATGTACAATATTGAAATATTATAATTAAAATATTTTACAATGACACGTCTTAAGTACGTGTTGTGTTAGATCGATGAAGGCAACCTCATTAGTGAACAAATCCGAACATTTTAATAATAGAAATGATAAAAATTAATTTCATAGAAAAACGATTAAAATATTTAGATCATTTAATAGTCATAAAAATCAGGCGATGATGACTGTCAAGAAATTATAAAAATAGTATTCTTTTATGATAGTTATTAATATTTATTGACCTTGGTCAGTAAAACGAGGTGATTAAAAAAAAAATAATAATAAAAGTCAAAATTTAATAATATAAAATTACAAACAAGCAAAATAAAATAAAATTGACACTGAAAGTAAAATGAAATTTTATTTAAAATAACAAGGATTAACTAAGTTACAAAAATAACATTTTTTTTTTAATTAATGAATTTCTAGAAACAGAAAAAAAAAAAAAAAATTAAGGCCTTGAAAGATTTTATTATTAAATTAATTTAATAAAAAACCAAAACCGTGATTTATCATTGTCTAATCTTGGTTTTCAGTTTTTTTAGTAAATAATATACATATTTTATTTATGAATTATTCTTTTTATTTATAATTTTATTTATATTCATTATACAATATCAATTTTTTTATTTAAATTTTTTATACTTGATAGTTTTATTTATCAAAGATGATATATTAAAATAATTATTAAAATTTTTAATTTTTATTTAAAGGATGGATGGCGTATTGTGTGTGAACTGATAACTTTATGTTTTTCACAACTTCCAAAAATCATTTGAAAAAATGTTGGGATACAATACATTTCTGTGATAGACCATTTTCTATATAAATTTTTATTAGAATAAGTATTTTCTAAAAGTTCAGGAATTATAACAAAAGAACAACTGTTGTCTTTGTGGCCAATGAATTTTAACCAATCATTTCTAATGAATGATTTATATTCATCGTATAATATAAAAGATTGTGTATGATCTGAATCATTCGCTATTTCAAAAATACATTGTTTTATTTTTGTATCTGATTTTTCAAGTTGTACTTTTATTGATGTTACATTATCCAATTCATCAAATAGCTCTTTTTGAATATCTGCAACATGCGCGAAACATGAAAAAATTAATACACCTTAGCTAAATATTTTTTTAATGCCTAAATCGTTACTCGGAATTAAAAATAATTCACATATTTATTGTTAATTTTCTATCAGTTGAAAACAAAATTTTTATTAAACTGTATTTTTATTTTTTTAATAAATTATTCCGTTTATAATACAAATTATTACTTACCACATGTTGTCCAATGAAATTGAATGAACAAGAACAAGCAACATGTTAAAAAAAATAGAGTATTCATATTGTTTTTATGTCCACTCTGATGTTGACAATAATTTAAAGAGTAGTTGTTTTTTAAATAATATTATACAATTGACATAAATGTACAATTTAAAAATATTATAATTAAAATTTTTCACAGAGAAACGTATAATAACTGGATGTTAACTTGATTTTAAAATTTTCTTTAAAAATAATGTTGTGTTAGATCGATGAGAGCAACCTGATTAATGGACAAGTCCGAGCTCCAAACATGTCAATAATAGAAATGATAATAATCAATTTCATAGAAAAACGATTAAATTATTCCCATCATTTAACCGCTATATTGGTGGAAATTTTCCTATAAATAAAAAATCGATTCTCTAAATATTTATCATCCTGGGTCATCAAAAAGAAACGAATAACAAAAAAATAAAAAAGACTGATAATAATTTTTAATTTATTTGGAAAAAAAATAAGAAATAATATCTACAAAACAAAATTTAATCACAAAAAAAAAACAACGAAAGAAAACATATAATTGACACTGAAAGAACTGAATTTTTTTAATGCCAAAATGGTTATTCGAAATTAAAAATAATGTACATGTTCAATGCTGATTTTCTATGAGTTTGAAACTGAATTTTTTTTTTTATTAAATTATTCCGTTTATAATAAAAATTATTACTTACCACATGTTGTCGGTTAAATAATTTAGATCATTTAATATTTATAAAAATCAGACACTGATGACGTTCAAGGCATCATAAAAATAATCTTAATTATTAATATTTATTGACCTGGATCATTAAAAAGAGGTTAATAACAAAAAAATAATAATAAAAATCAAAATTTAATAATAAAAAATTACAAACAGGCAAAATAAAATATAATTGACACTGAAAGTAAAATGAAATCAATTAAATTTATTAAATTCTATTCAAAATAAAAAGGATAAACTGAAGACCAAGAATTAAAATTAATTGTTTTTCTTTTTTAATGAACAAATTTTTAGAAACATAACAAAAAAAACTAAGGCCTTGGAAGATTTTATTATTAAATTTATCATTGTCTAATCTTGGATTTAACTTTTTTTAATAATTTACAGATTTTATTTATGAATTTTTTTTTTTTATTTTCAATTCGTCAATCATTGTACAATATTACTATTTTTACTTGAATTTTTAATACTTGATAATTTTATTTATCGGCGATGATATGTTAAAAAAATTATTAAAATGATTTTTTAATTTTCTATTAGTATGATGGATGACGTATTGTATACGAAGTGATATCTTCATGTTTTTCACAACTTCTAAAAATCCTTTGAAAAAATGTTGGGATACAATACTTTTCTGTAATAGACCATTCTTTATACAAATTATATTTTGAATAAATATTTTTCAAAAGTTCAGGAATTATAATAAAAGAACAACTGTTGTCTTTGTAGCCGATAAATTTCAACCAATCATTTCGAATAAATGATTTAGATTCATCGTATAATAGATAAGATTCTATACGATATACACCATTAGATATTTCAAAAAAACATTGTATTATTTCTTTATCCGATTTTTTAAGTTGTACTTTTATTGATGTGACATTATCCAATTCACCAAATTGCTCTTTTTGAATATCTGCAACACATGATACGTTCGAAAATTAATTATTAAAAAAATAAATACATGCGTAGAAATTTGATATTTTTGGATGTTAAAATCGATACTCAAAGATAAAAATAATCTGCAGTTCAAACAAGATTTTTCCTAAAATGGATTTTAAATTTTTAAATCAAATTGTTCCGTTTATGATGTAAATTTATAGTGAATATAAATAATTGTTACTTACGACATGTTGTCCAATAAAATTGAATGAACAAGCAACATATAAAAATAAATGAAATATTCATATTGTTTTTATGTCTACTCTGATGTCCACAATAATTTAAAGATCAGTTTTTTTTTTTTTTAATTATATTATACAAATGAAATAAACGTTTCACAATGACACGACACAACTACGTGTCAACTTGTATTTAAAATATTCTTTAATAAAAATGTTGTGTTATATCGATGGAAGCAACCTGTTTAGTTGACAAATCTAAACAATTTTAATAATAAAAATAAAAAATAAAAATTTCATAGAAAAACGATAACATACAAAACTCATAAAGATTAAAAAATTTACAAAAATGTTATTTTTATTATTTATCAACTTGAGTCACTGAAAAGAGACAAATAACAAAAAAATAAAAAGTAAAATAAAAAAAAAACTGATAATGATTATTCAGTTTATTTAAAAAAAAATTAATACCTTCTACAATACAAAATTTAATTATCAAAAATTCATAAAAGCAATGATTCTTTTTTTTTTTTTAATTTTTAATTCATCACAACCATTCTACAATAACAATTTTTTTTATTTAAATTTTATATACTTTATATTTTTATTTATCGGCAATAAAATGTTAAAATAATTATTGAAATTTTTTAATTTTTATTAGTATGATGGATGATGAACTGTATACGAAGTGATATCTTCATTTTTTTGACAATTTCCAAATATTTTTTGAAAAAATGTAGGAATACAATAAATTTCTGTAATACCCCATTTATAACTTAAAGTATTTTTATAATAAGGATTCTTCAAAAGTTCAGGAATTATAACAAAAGAACAACTGTTGTCTTTGTGGCCAATGAATTTTAACCAATCATTTCGAACGAATGATTTATACTCATCGTATAATAAAAAAGATTGATGCGGACCGTATGATACAAAAATTTGTTGATCAACTTCATCATTCCATGTTTCAAAAATACATTGTTTTATTTTTGTATCTGATTTTTCAAGTTGTACTTTTATTGATGTTACATTATCAAATTCATCAAATTGCTCTCCTTGAACATCTGCAACACGAGATTAATGAGAAAATTAATTATTAAAAAAAGAAAATGCCAAAATCGTTACTCGAAATTAAAAATAATTTACATGTTTATTGTTAATTTTCTATCAGTTGAAAATAAGATTTTTTTTAAAATTTATTTTTATTCTTTTAATAAATTATTTTGTTTATAATACAAATTATTACTTACCACATGTTGTCCAATGAAATTGAATGCACAACAAGAAGCAACATGTTAAAAAAAATAGAGTATTCATATTGTTTTTATGTCCACTCTGATGTCGACAATAATTTAAAAAGTAGTTGTTTTTTTAGATAATATTATGCAATTGAAATAAATGTACAATATTAAAATATTATAATTAAAATTTTTCACAATATAACGTAATAATTGGGTGTCAACTTGTATTGAAAATATTCTTTAAGAATAATGTTGTGTTATATCGATGGAAGCAACCTGTTCAATGAACAAGTCTAGACGATTTTAATAATAAAAATGGTAAAAATGAATTTCATAGAAAAACGACTAAATTATTTTGGTTATCCAAACGTCATTCAAAACTGATAACGATTTAAAAATAAATAAAAAAATAATTATCATCCTGGGTCATCAAAAAGAAACGAATAACGAAACTAATTTCTAGGAATTTCTTGACTTTGAATGAACAAGCAACGCATACAAAAAAAATAGAATATTCATATTGTTTTTATGTCTACTCTGATGTCGGCAATAATTTAAAAAGTAGTTGTTTTTTCAATTATATTTTACGATTGAAATAAATGTACAACAAAAACAATATTATATAAATAAAATTTTTCACAATGACACATTTAAAAATAATGTTGTGTTATATCGATGGAAGCAACCTGTTTAGTGGACAAATCTAAACGATTTTAATAATAAAAATTAAAAATAAAAATTTCATAGAAAAACGATAACATACAAAACTCATAAAGATTAAAAAATTTACAAAAATGTTGTCACTGAAAATAGACGAATAATAAAAAAAAAAAAAGTAACATAAAAAAAAAACTGATAATAATTATTCAGTTTATCTAGAGAAAAAAAAAAAATAACATTTACAAAACAAAATTTAATAATGAAAATTACAAACAAGTAAAATGAAAACAATTAAATTTACTAAATTTTATTTATAATAAAAAGAATTAACTGAGGACCGACAATTAAAATTAATTTTTTTTTTCTAATAAACAAATTTCTAGAAACAAAAAAAAAAAAAAAATAAGGCCTTGGAAGATTTTATTGATAAATTTATTTCAATGAAAAATTAAATCAATGATTAATCATTGTTTAATCTTGGTTTGAACTTTTTTTAATAATATACATATTTTATTCATAAATTATTTTTTTATTTTTAATTTGTCAATCATTATACAATATCAATTTTTTTATTTAATTTTTTTATAATTGATAGTTTTATTTATCGGTGATAATATGTTAAAATAATTATTAAAATTTTTTAATTTTTATTTATAGGATGGATCGCGTTTTGTATACGAAGTGATATCTTCATTTTTTCTACAAGATCCAAAAATCTTTTGAAACAATGTTGGGGTACAATAAATTTCGGTAATACACCATCTGTGATTTAAAAAATTTTGAGAATCAGTATTGTTCAAAAGTTCTGGAATTATAACAAAAGAACAGCTATTGTCTTTGTAACCAATGAATTTCAACCAATCATTTCTAATGAATGATTTATATTCATCGTATAATTCAAAATATTCAAACGTTTTAAATGAAAAACCAGATTTTGCATCAACTTTATCATACCATGTTTCAAAAAAACATTGTTTTATTTTTTTATCTGATTTTTCAAGTTGTACTGTTATTGATGTTACATTATCAAATTCATCAAATTGCTCTTCTTGAACATCTGCAACACGAGATTGATGAAAAAATGAATGTCAAAATTGTTACTCAATATTGAAAATAATTTACATGGTAAATGTTAATTTCTTATCAGTTTAAACAAGATTTTTTCAAAAATGTATGTTCAATTTTACATTAAATTAATCTGTTTATAATACAAATTATTACTTACCACATGTTGTCCAATAAAATTGAATGCACAACAACAAGCAAAATGTTAAAAAAAAAGAAATATTCATGTTGGTTTTATTTCTACTCTGATGTCGACGATAATTTAATAATTAGATGTTTTTTAAATAATATTATACAATTAAAATAAATGTACGATTATATATTACAATTAAAATTTTTCACAATGAAACGTAATAACTAGGTGTCAACTTGTATTGAAAATATTCTTCAAGAATAATGTTGTGTTATATCGACGGAAGCAACCTGTTCAATGAACAAGTCTAAACGATTTTAATAATAGAAATGATAATCATCAGTTTTATAAAAAAATAATCAATTGTTCTTTGGTTATTTGAACGTCATTGAACTGATAACGATTTAAAAATAAATAAAAAAATATTTTTTTCAAATATTTATCATCCTGGGTCATTAAAAAGAAACGAATAAGAAAACAAATTTATAGGAATTTCTTGGCTTTAATATTTTTCAAGACCTTGAACTTGAATTTTAAATATTATGAACTTCTCACCTAGTTGAAAAAAGTTGTTATTTTAATATAAAAATCCACCTTTGTATAAGAAAAAAAAAACAATGAGACAAAAAATAAATCGCATGGTGTTTTTTTATTTAACTAATCATTTCTATCTTTACATTAGTCATTGTTTTGTTGTATCCTTTCCAAAAAAAAAAAAAATTACAATCCCGCATAACAATTTTTTTCCTCTTTTCATCATTTTAATTCTCATCTTTTTATTGCACATTAAAAAAAAAATATTACTCATTATTTTACTCAATTATAATTTAATATAAACATTGATAAAATTTTTTCAATTTTTTATTAAAGCTTTACAGTATATTTGTAAGAAATAAAATGCACAAAATAAATGGAAAAAAAAACTATTTATCAGCTCTCAAACGTGTCTCTAAAAAACAACTAGTAAATTTTCATATACAAAATGTTTTTTTTTTTTTTTTTTTTTCAATTCAACGAATATTAAAAAATTAAAAATAATACAAATAAGAAATGACGATGGTAATTTTCAATTTATTTATTAAAAAAAAAAGGAAATAATATCTACAAAACGAAATTTAATCATGAAAAGAACAAGTAAGAAAATATATAATAATAATTGACACTGAAAGTAAAAAAGAATTGATTTAATTTATTAAAATTTACTTAGAATAAAGAGGATTAACTAAGTATGTACCAAAAAAAATTTTTTTTTTTCGATCAACAAATTTTTAGAAACATAAAAAAAAAAAATGAGGCCTTGATAGATTTTATTACTAAATTTATTGTATCGAAAAGTCAAATCCATGATTCATCATTGTCTAATCTTATGGTTTTTTTTTTTTGTAAACAATATAAATATTTTATTTCATCAATCATTGTACAATATCAATTTTTTTTTTAATTTTTCATACTTGATAATATGAGGGATGATATGTTAAAATAATTATTAAAATTTCTCAATTTTTATTTGTAGGATGGATTGCGTACTGTGCACATGTGCGAATTAATAAGTCCTTGTTTTGACAAGTTCCAGAAATCTTTTGAAAAAGTGTTGGGATACAATACACTTCTGTGATACCCCATTCTTTATATAAATTATTGTTATAAGAACTATTCTTCAAAAGTTCAGGAATTATAATAAAAGAACAACTATTGTCTTTGTGGCCAATAAATTTCAACCAATCATTTCTAATGAATGATTCATACTCATCGTATAATAAAAAAGATTTATACGCATTGTATATTAACACAGATTTTATATAAACTGAATCATTCCATGTTTCAAAAATACATTGTTTTATTTTTTTGGCTGATTTTTCAAGCTGTACTGTTATTGATGTTACATTATCCAATTTACCAAATTGCTCTTTTTGAATAACTGCAACACACGGTTAATGAGAAAATCAATTATTAATTAAAAATTAAAATAAATGCCAAAATCGTTATTCGAGATTAAAAATAATCTATACATGTTGAATGTTAATTTTCTATCGGTTAAAAACAAGATTTTTTTTTAAACTGTGTTTTTGATTTTATGTTAGATCATTTTGTTTATAATACAAATTATTACTTACCACATGTTGTCCAATGAAATTGAATAAACAGCAAGAAGCAACATGTTAAAAAAAATAAAATATTCATATTGTTTTTCTGTGCTCTCTGATGTCAACAATAAATTAAAAAGTAGTTGTTTTTCAAATAATATTAATTATACAATTGAAATAAATGTACAATATTAAACTATTATAATTAAAATTGTTTACAATGAAACGTAATAATTGGGTGTCAACTTGTATTGAAAATATTCTTTGAAAATAATGTTGTGTTATATTGATGGAAACAACCTGAATAATGAACAAGTCTGAACATGCAGTTAATTATAAAAATGATAATAATCAATTTCCTAGAACGACGGCTAAATTACTTTGGTAGTTTGACCGTCATTCAAAACTGATAACGATTTAAAAATAAATAAAAAAATAATTATCATCCTGGGACATCAAAAAGAAACGAATAACGAAACTAATTTCTAGGAATTTCTTGACTTTAATTTTTTTTAAGACCTTGAACTTAAATTTTTATTAAGAACTTCTTAACTAGTTAAAAAACATTAACAATTTTTTTTTTTAATTTTTTATACTTGATAGTTTTATTTATCGGCGATAATATGTTAAAATAATTAATAAAACTTTTCGATTTTTATTTGTAGGATGGATGGCCTATTGTATACGAAGTGATATATTCATGTTTTTTACAAGTTCCAAAAAACGTTTGGAAGGATGTTGGGTTACAATACATTTCTTTGATAGCCCATCTTCCACCTATAATATCCTTATAATAAATGTCTTTTAAAAGTTCAGGAATCATAACAAAAGAACAACTATTGTCTTTGTGACCAATGAATTTCAACCAATCATTTCGAATAAATGATTTATATTCATCGTATAATTCAAAAGATTCACACGTATCGTATGATGAATCAGATTGTATATCAACTTTATGATTCCATGTTTCGAAAATACATTGTTTTATTTTTTTATCTGATTTTTCAAGTTGTACTGTTATTGATGTTACATTATCCAATTCATCAAATTGCTCTTCTTGAAAATCTGCAACACACGGTTAATGGAAAAATTAATTATTAAAAAAAATACATGCCAAAATCGTAACTAGAAATCAAAAATAATTCACATGTTGAATGTTAATTTTCCATCAGTTTAAACAAGATTTTTTTTTAAACTGCATTTTTAATTTTGTATTAAATTATTCTGTTTATAATACAAATTATTACTTACCACATGTTGTCCAATGAAATTGAATGCACAACAAGAAGCAAAATGTTAAAAAAAAAGAAATATTCATATTGTTTTTATGTGGTCTCTGATGTCGACAATAATTCAATTCGTACTTAAAAAAAATTTATATTATGTATTTGAAATAAATGCACAATATAAACAATTTTATAAATAAATGCTTTTACAATGACACGTCACAACTGGATGTCAACTTGTATTTAAAATATTCTTTAAAAATAATGTCGTGTTATAGCGATGACGGCAACATGTTTAATGGACAAATCTAAACGATATTAATAATAAAAATTTCGTAGAAAAACGATAACATACAAAAGTGATAAAAATTAAAAAATTTACACAAATGTTATTTTTTTGTATTATTATTTTTAGTATTTATCGACTTACGTCATTACAAAGAGACAAATATCAAATAAATAAAAAGTAATATAATAATAATTATTCAGTTTATTTGAAATAATAAATAATATTATCTATACAAAACTAAATTTAATCATAAAGAATTCATAAAAGCAAAATAAAATATAATTGACACTGAAAGTAAAATGGAATTTCTTTAATTTATTAATTTTTTTTTTTCAATTAAAAAATTTCTCAAAACAAAAAAAAATTTATTATTGAATTGATTTCAATGGAAAATCAAATCCATGATTTATCATTGTCTAATAACCTTGGTTTGAACTTTTTTAGTAAATAATATACATATTTTATTTCGAAATTATTTTTTTTATCTTTAATTCATCAATCATTATACAATATCAATTTTTTTAAAAAATTTTTTATACTTGATAATATTATTTATCGGTGATAGTTTGTTAAAATAATTATTAAAAATTTTTAAATTTTTATTTGAAGGATGGATGGCGTATTGTGTGTGAACTGATAACTTCATGTTTTTTACAACTTCCAAAAAACATTTGAAAAAATGTTGGGATACAATAAATTTCTGTGATGAACCATTTTCTATATAAATTTTTGTTTGAATAAGTATTTTCTAAAAGTTCAGGAATTATAACAAAAGAACAACTATTGTCTTTGTTGCCAGTGAATTTTAACCAATCATTTCTAATGAATGATTTATATTCATCGTATAATATAAAAGATTGTGTATCATCTGCATCATCATTCAATATTGCTAAAATACATTGTTTTATTTTTTTATCTGATTTTTTAAGCTGTATTTTTATTGATGTTACATTATCCAACTCATCAAATAGCTCTCTTTGAACATCTGCAACACAGAATTAATTATTAAAAAAAATAAATGCGAAAATCGTTACTCGAAATTAAAATTAATTCACATGTTGATTGTATTAATTTTCTGTTAATTTGAACAAGATTTTTTTTAAACTGAATTTTTAATTTTACATAAAATTATTCTGTTTATAATACAAATTATTACTTACCACATGTTGTCCAATGAAATTGAATGAACAATAAGAAGCAACATGTTAAAAAAAATGAAATATTCATATTGTTTTTATGTGGTCTCTGATCTCGACAATAATTCAATTCGTACTTAAAAAAAAATTATATTATGTATTTAAAATAAATGTACAATACATATAAACAATTTTATAAATAAATTTTTTCACAATGACACGTCACAATTAGGTGTCAACTTGTATTTAAAATATTCTTTTAAAAGAATGTTGTGTTCTATCGATGAAGGCAACCTGTTTAATGGAAATATCTAAACGATACTGATAATAAAAGTCATAAATAAAAATTTCGTAGAAAAAAGATAACATACTAAACTGATAAAAATCAAAAAATTTACACAAATGTTATTTTTTCGTATTATTATTTTTAATATTTATCGACCTACGTCATCAAAGAAAGACGAATATTAAATAAATAAAAAGTAACATAAAAATAATTATTCATTTTATTTGAAAAAAAATAAAAATATTATTTACAAAACAAAATTTAATCATGAAAAATTCATACAAGCAAAATAAAATATAATTGACACTGAAATTAAAATGGAATTTCCTTAATTTATTAAAATTTATTTAGAAAAAAAAAGGATAATTGAAGACTAACAATAAAAATTAATTTTTTTTTTTAATTAAAAAATATCTCAATACATAAAAAAAAAAAATTAAGGCCTTGATAAATTTTATTATTGAATTTGTTTTAATAAAAAATCGAAACCATGATTTATCATTGTCTAATTTTGGTATGAATTTTTGTTAATAAATAATATATACATATTTAATTTATAAATTATTTTTTTTATTTTCAATTCATCAAACATTCTATACAATATCAATTTTTTTATTTAAATTTTTGATACTTGATAATTTTATTTATATTTTGCCGATGATATGTTACAATAATTATTAAAATGATTTTTTTAATTTTCTATTAGTATGATGGATGACGTATTGTATACGAAGTGATATCTTCATGTTTCTCACAACTTCTAAAAATCATTTGAAAATATGTCGGGATACAATACATTTCTGTGATAGACCATTTTCTATATAAATTATTGTTAGAATAACTATTTTCTAAAAGTTCAGGAATTATAATAAAAGAACAACTATTGTCTTTGTGGCCAATGAATTTTAACCAATCATTTCTAATGAATGATTTATATTCATCATATAATACAAGAGATTCTAAACGAACTGAACCATTCCATATTTTAAAAATACATTGTTTTATTTTTTTATCTGATTTTTCAAGTTGTACTTTTATTGATGTTACATTATCCACATCATCAAATTTTTCTTTTTGAATATCTGCAACACACGGTTAATGAGAAAATTAATGATTAAGAAAAATAAATACAACTAGATATTTAGTATTTTTTTAATGCCAAAATTGTTACTGGAAATTAAAAATAATTCACATGTTGGATGTTAATTTACTATGACTTTTTTAAACTATATTTTTAATTTTATATTAAATTATTCCGTTTATAATACGAATTGATACTTACCACATGTTGTCCAATGAAATTGAATGAACAAAAAAAATGTTAAAAAAAATAAAGTATTCATATTGTTTTTATGTCTACTCTGATGTCGCCAATAATTAAAAAAAAAATTGTTTTTTAAATAATATTACGTTTGAAATAAATGTACAACATAAAACTTTTATCATTGAAATTTTTCACAATGAAATGTATAATAACTGGGTGTCAACTTGTATTTAAAATATTCTTCAACAATAATGTTGTATTCGATCGATGGAAGCAACCTGTTTAATAAACAAGTCTGAACGATTTTAATAATAGAAATGATAATTATTAATTTCATAGAAAAACGATTAATTTAATGACCAAAATAATTTAATCGCCATACAAAACTGATGACGATTTAAAAATAAATAAAAAAATATTTTCTTAAATATTTATTAATCTGGGTCATCAAAAAGAAACGAATAACAAAAAAATAAAAAATATTACAAATTAAAAACGACGATAATAATTCGTAATTTATATGTTAAAAAAAAAAAAGAAATAATATTTACAAAGTAAAATATAATCATGAGAAAAAAACATGTAAACAAAAACATATAATATTGATACTGAAAGTAAAATAAAATTTATTTAATTTATTAAAATTTATTATTCAGAATATAAAGAGGATCAACTAAGTATATCAATAATAAAAATTAACTATTCTTTTGATTAACAAATTTTTATGAACAAAAAAAATTAGAACCTTTGAAAGATTTAATTCCTGGGATAAATCAGATCAATGATTTATCAACAACTTTGGCTTTCATTTTTTTCGAGACCTGAATTTCGATGACGATCGACGAACTTCTTAACTAATCAAGAAAAATTCTTAAATTGTTCAGTAAATTGAATACAAAAACGAATATAAAAATCCACCTTGGTGTAAAAATAAATAACAAATAGACAAAATAAATCATATGGTGTTTATTTATTAAACTGATCATTGCTTTATTGTATCTTATTCAAAGAATGAAAATTTACAATCAGGCATAAATATTATTTTTTTTATTTTCAATTCATCAAACATTGTACATCAATTTTTTTTTCAAATTTTTTATACTTGATGAATTTATTTATCAGCGACAATATGTTAAAATAATTATTAAAACTTTTCAATTTTTATTTGTAGGATGGATTGCGTGTTGTATACGAAATTATGTCTTCATTTTTTTCACAACCTCCAAAAATTATCTGCCAAAATGTAGGGGTACAATAAATTTCTGTGATAGCCCATCTTTGACTTAATAAATTATTTTTAGTTTCTGTATTTTTCAAAAGTTCTTGAATTACAACAAAAGAACAACTATTGTCTTTGTAGCCAATAAATTTCAACCAATCATTTCGAATAAATGATTTAGATTCATCGTATAATAAAAAAGATTCAACAAGACGTTGTGGATCAAATGAAACATCCCATAGTTCAAAAATACATTGTTCAATTTTTTTATCTGATTTTTCAAGTTGTACTGTTGTTGATGTTACATTATCCAATTGAACATCTGCAACACGATGATTAATGAGAAAATAAATTATTTAAAAAAAATGAATGCCAAAATCATTATTCGAAATTAAAAATAATTTACATGTTTATTGTTAATTTTCTATCAGTTGAAAATAAGATTTTTTTTAAACTTTATTTTTCTTCTTTTAATAAATTATTTTGTTTATAATACGAATGATTACTTACCACATGTTGTCCAATAAAATTGAATGAACAACAGCAAGCAACATGTTAAAAAAAATGAAATATTCATATTGTTTTTCTGTGCTCTCTGATGTCGACAATAATTTAAAAATTAGTTGTTTTTTAAATAATATTATACTATTAAAATAAATCTATAATATAAAAATAAAGAAACGTAATAATTGGGTGTCAACTTGTATTGAAAATATTCTTTGATAATAACGTTGTGTTATATTGATGGAAGCAACCTGACTAATGAACTTGTCTGAACAATTTAAATGATAAAAATGATAGAAAGATGACGAAATTATTTTGTCTGTTGCTCGCCATTCAGCACTGATAACGATTTAAAAATCAACAAAAAAATACTATTTTAAATACTTATCAACCTGGGTCATCAAAAAGAAACGAATGACAAAACCAATTTCTAGGAATTTCTTGGCTTTAATATTTTTCGAGACCTTGAACTTATATTTTAATCATTATGAACTTCTCAACTAGTTAAAAAACGTTGTTATTTTGATATAAAAATCCACCTTTGTATAAGGAAAAAAAAAAAAACAAATAGACAACAAATAAATTGCATGGTGTCTTTTTATTTAACTGATCATTTCTATCTTTACATTTCTCATTATTTTATTGTATCCTTCAAAAAAAAAAAAATTACAATCTCGCTTAACATTTTTTTTTCTCTTTTCATCATTTTAATTCTCATCTTTTTATTGCACATTAAAAAAAAAATATTACTCATTATTTTACTCAATTATTTGTATTAATTTATTATTATTATTTTCATTTTTTTTATATCTCGAAATTAGCGGTTTTATTTTATACAAAATTTGTATATTTATTTATTTTTTATATATCGTTAATTTGATCTCATATCAAATTGAATAACTGAATTACAAGAAAAGGAATTATTTATTTATTATTTTATTTATTCTTTGTTTATCATTATTATTAACTAATAAATAATAATACCAGCTAAATAATAATTTAATATAAATATTAATAAAATATTTTTAAATTTTATTGAAGCTATATGTTTGTAAAAAATAAAATGCACAAAATGGATGGAAAAAAAAATAATTCATAAACTCTCAAACGTGACTCTAAAAAGTAACTAGTAAATTTTCATATACAAAATGTTTTTTTTTTTTTTTTGTTTTTTCAATTCAATTTTACGTATAAAAATTTTTTTATTAATTAGAAAAAAGATGTTATGGATGGATTGTAAGAATGTATCATTAAAATATAGTGAATTTAAATGTTTCGACTAGATTTTTTTTTTTTTATTTTGTTATTTTTATTTAGAAAATTTTATTTGCATAAAATTAAGTTCGTATGTCAATAGAAACACTCTTTCGTCACGTTTGAGTGAAGATTATTAAATAAAAAAAAAAAATGTTATAAAAAATTAAAAAGAAACATAATCAACAATTGGCATAAAAAAAAGAAATATTTTTGTTTTTTTTTTTT
>MKYW01000005.1:721385-737238 GCA_015776835.1 Aphidius ervi
AAAAAAAATTAAATTATAATTACTAAATTTAAATAATAAAAATTATTGAATCGAGATTCGCCAACAGGGATCATCATAATAAAAAAAACGAGCTGCTATTATTTATTTATTTTTTTTTCTTTGAATTAATCCCCAGTTCGAAATGTTCCATTATAGTATGTACGTTTTTGTATTTTTTTTTTTAAATTTTCTTATTTTTTCTTCATTTTTTAAATTATTATTATATATTTTTTGTTTTTTTTTTTTACTTGATTTATCATCAATTGTCATCATTGTTGTGATGAAATTACAACTGTGCTTTTACCAAAATGTGTAGCCACCCTCCGTTGCACCACCAAGGAATGAGCCTTTTTTCTGTGACAATGCAACACTGTGTCCTGCCATAGCTGCTAATTGTGCTGCATTTGCAGCAACACCTGGTGGTGGTGGTGGTAATACCTGCTGTGATATTCCATCAAATCTTCCACCTTCAAAACCATTCTAAATAAAAATAAATAAACATTGCAGTTTAATTACAAAATAAAATAAACAAAACTCAAAAATATATATTTAATACTTACTGGTACCAGCATTGTTGGTCTTACTGGTTGTGGTTGCATTGCAGCAGCAGGATAATAAGCTGCAGCTGCTGCTAATGGCGGATAATATTGAAGTGGTCCATAAGCTGTTGGATAGCCAGTTAAATAACCACCAGGATATCCTTGACCATACATTGGCTGATACATCTTTTGAAAAAATCAATAATTAATAAATTTATAAATTAATTTAATTAATATTATTACCATTGGATGAGTCATTTGATCATATGTTGGAGGTGGTGGTCCTTGTGTAGCATATAATTGCGGTTGATTTGGAAATACTCCATATGGACTTGCTCCAGCAACTAAAAAAATTAAATACATTTAATTATACATTTTACTTGACAATTATTTTACAAATATATACCTAATTTATTTCATAATAGAAGAGTAAATATTATTTATATAATTATTTTTGTTTGTTGAATTTTGTTTTATTTTTAAAAATACCTCCATAAGTTGCTGGTTGTGCTTGGGCTGGCACAAATCCTGTTGGTGGATGAGGAGCCACGGAATATGCTGCAACACAATTCCATAAATATTGAAATAATTTTATCAATTTAAATAAATTTATTAGTCTTTTTTTTTTTCAATAACTTTTTTTTTTTTTAATATCCCCTTTTTTAAAAAATCTAAGCCAAAGGTACACAGTACCACAGCCCAAAAACCAATAAAACGTTTTTTTTTGTCATTAGAAATTTTTTTTTTTTTTAAATGAAAATTTATTTCTAATGACATCCAAATTCGTATTATCATATAATCGATTTTTTTTCATAAACAAAATAATTTATTTATTCAATTTTTAGTATGTTTTTTAATTTGAAAATTGTTGAATAATTTATTGAGCAAGTTTTATTGGTAAAATAATTATGTATAAATTATTTTGTTGATGAAAAATAAACGAAAATAATAATCCCACACCCAAAAGTATATCTTACACATGACATACACCGTTTTTATCAAGAAATAACTAATTAAAGCTCAAACAATGTTAGTCACTAAATGATTGTGGGGAAAAAAAAGTAAAACAAAAAAAAAATGTAATTATATAAAAATAAAATTAAAAAAATTAGTTGTTACCAAAAGAACATTACGTTGTTCTTTTATTTCATCGTTCGATATTACCACAAATAAACTATTTCTAATTTCTAATAAATATTAATTAATATTACTACGAAATAAAAAAAAAAGAAAATAGATTTTTTTCATTAAAAAAATAACCCAAATTAATTGATTAATTTTATTTTTAAAAATTAATTTAAATATAGAACAATTTATTGTTTTTTTGAAAAAAGTTTTTGCCTAGTTTATGTTGTGTTTTAATCGAACGATAAAAAAAAATAATGTGTAATTTATACAATGAGTATACGAGTGGTAACGATGATTATATATATCTTTTTTTTTTTTTAATTAAGTATAATATATATATATCAAGTTTCCACACATTCAAAAAAGTTTCGTGACAAGATTCAGCAAACCACAAATTTCTGCAAAATATCCAATAAATAAAGGTTCAAACATTATTTTAAAAAATTGTAATATATATATATATTTTTTTTTTTTTGTTTTTTTTTTCATATATAAATTGCATATAGTATAATATTAATTAAATTGGGCGATTTGAATTATTTTTTAAAAAACAATTTAAATAAAAATATTTCTATTAATTTAAAAATTTTATATATACACGAGTCAACTCGACATGGTTTTTATTTTGATTTTAATTTTGATTTTTTTTACATCAATCAATGCAAAACACCCAATTTTATATTTATATATATTTTTTTTTTTTTTTAGTAAGTTATAAGTCTAATTTACAGGTTCAACATTAGCAACGAAATTTAACGAGAGTTTATCTCAAATTGTTTATAATTTATATTATTTGTATATATTCAATTTTTTTATTAGTAAAAGTAAAATGTAATTTATTTTGTTGCCAAGTTGAACAGCAGTGGATAGACATTTTTTTTTTACTCTAACATAGACGTCAGCCCACACCAAATTGTCCATGATAATTGAGTGTCGTTCCAAATAATTAACATATCAAATTGCAAAAAAATATTTTTTAATTATTAAATTATTGTTAAACTTTAATATATTATTTTTAGCAATTTTTTTATACAAACATTTCTTTGTTTTTTCTTTTCGAATATACTTGCAATATTTTGTTTTTGTTAATTTGGTTAAGATAATAATTTGATGCGACAGTCAGAGGATAAATTTATGTGTCAGTGCCACGGTGCAAACAATCATTGAATCCAATAACAATTGATTATAATATTAATGCTATATACCAGTGGACAATTTTAAAAAAATTACTGCTTTCAATTTTTCTCTTCCTTATTTGTTTCTTTAAATGTTTTACATATTTTTTTTTTCATCTAATACCTCATATATATATACAAATATACATATATAATTTTTTTTCACGTTAAATTTATCGCGGTATTCTCGAAATTACAATTCGAGTTTTTTAAAAACTGATTTTTTTGTATTGATTTAAATTTGTGATTGATTTTTTTACGAAAAATTTAGAAACAAAAAATTGATTTAAATTGAAAAAATTGAGAGAATAAGATAGCAAAGAAATTATCCGTTTATATTTTTATTTTTAAAACCGAAAACAATATAAAATTTTATTCAGGTAGATTTTTTTTTTCCTACTATTTTCAAGATATTTAATTTTAAATATTTTCATCAATTTGTTTTTTAATTTTCTTGAAATAAATAGTCAAAAAATTCTACCACGCGATTTTTTTAAAAAAACCTGGAGTTTATTAATTGCGTTTTGAATTATTATTATTATTTTTTTTAAACGCTAGTTGAATTAAGCTCACTATTAACAGTATACATGTTTTATAATGTCATTATTTGCAAACATGCAAATATGCTCTACATGATGAAAGAGAAATTTTTATAATTCAAGAATTAATATAAATTTTATAAAAAACTTTTTCAACGCTAATAGAAGTATTTTCTATGAAAAAAAATCAAATAGATTCATAGAAATATAAAAATTTCTCTTGTTTATTGTTTTGTAAAATAAATAATTTTTAAAAATTAAACATGCAACAATTAATTTATTTATAATCTTTTCTTTTTTCGTCATTTATTTAATGAATTAATTTGACTTGAAGAAAAGATTAATAATTTTTTATAAAATATTAATTTAAATAATAATAAAAAAAATACATTTAAAAATTCATGCAATAATTTTTAAAAATTAACAAATATTCATAATGTAAATTGGACAAAATTATTTTATTTATAAATTATGAATAAGTGTTATTTTTAATTATTATCAAGACAAAAATATATTTAAAATACATTCAAAACATGCAAATAAAAAATTATTATAAAAAAAAATAATAAAGTCGCTTATAAAACAATATGAAGCTACACAATTTCATAAAAAAAAAAAAGTAAAAAAAAATAAACTAATTCAAGCTAACGTAATTTCATTAAATATTTTTTTTTTTTTTTAAAACTTTTATATAATTTTATTTAAAAATTAAAATAATAAACAATTTTTTTGTATATTTAATTTCAACAATATACATGATATTACGTTTTCATTTTGTTCATAAAAAAGCGACTCATTAACTACTTTCATTTTTAATAAGAATCAATTAAGAATATTATTTTTAAAAAATTTAAATATTCAAATTGTTTCAAATTTTATATGAAAATGATAATAGAAATTATTAAATAAATTACAAAATTAACAAAAATTTTAAATATATAATTTTGTCAATTAAAAATTGACGATTTTATCATAAATTTATTTTTATAATTAAATAAAAATTCAATCATGCAAATTATATAGCCACGAGTTTCATAATTACTCCAAAAATATAAATAATTTTTTAATTCTATTTAACCATTTTCTTTTTAAAATCAACAGAAGAAAAAAAATGAATTTAATTTAAATTGTTTTATTTATTTTATTAAAACTTGTGGCTAATTTTTTTAAGCAGCATGCACTATTGTTAAAAGTGAGCTACCGATTTACTATCGAGTAGAAATATTTTAGATACGCTGAGCTTAAATACAGCATTCGTGTCCATCCCGTTAAAATCATACCGTTTTTCAATTATTTTAATTTTCATTTACAATAAATAAATAAAATACTAAAAATACCAATAAATTTATTCCACCAAAAATTGGATAATTAATTATAATTTATAAAAAACTAATTTTGCAAAATTAAAAATAAATTGAAAAACGTTATAATTATTATTCCATTAATAAAATAGTAATATATATATAATTTTTATTTAAAAAAAAATAATTAAGTTATTAAAAAAAATATATAAATTGAACAAATTAAGCAATCAGCCAATACCACGTTTTCAGTACGAAATATCGTTACACCCATATCAATATATTACGTTAATATTGATGTGGACATATACCAATCGAAATCTATAAAATTGAAAAAAATTTCGATTTGAATTTTAATTGATATTCACAATAATCAATGAAAAAAAATAAAAATAATTTTACATTTGCAAATTAAAAAAATCAATTTATTTATATTATATTTAATTAAATTAATTTAATGTCCTTTTGAGTGATTAAAATTTAATTAATATTAATTTTAGAANTTTTATTAAAACTATATTATTATATATATATTTAAAAAATCATATATATGTTTTATGTAATATATAAATATATATATGTTTATATGTATATATTTTTTAATTATTTAAACACGTAGTGAGTTAAGGTAATATATAGAAGAAGGTGAGGTTAGATACGTGGATTGGACTGCGCGATCGCCGATCTCCGAGGCTCCACCTACTGACTTGGATCAAATCATCATCTTTGTAATGGTCCGCTGGAAACATATCGACAGCCGCAACTTTAGGTGTGATTATATTCTCCCCTTTGTTCCTTCATATTACTCTTTTATTATTATATAAATAATTTTAAAAAAATAAAACAAAAAAAATATATAAACTTTTTTTTGTAGAATAATTTTTTAACTTTATGGATTTTCATTATTAGCATTTCTTTTTTGTNTTTTTTATACATTGTTAATAGTATATTACAACAATCCATTTCTCTTTTTTTTTTTTATGCCACATTTTTTAGCCCTTTTTAAATGGCATATTTGTCAAACTTCTTATAATTACTAGACATTTTTTTTTGTAACACATCTTAAGCCTAAAAAAAAAACCCTGAATTTTGTTTATTTATTGTTCAATTTATTTTTAAAAACATGCATTTAACTTATGTACTATTATCCTCGACAAGTTTTTCAAAAATATATATTGCAAATTTTTTTTTTTTTTACTATGAATTGATTGTACTATAAAAAAATTATGTGCGAAAAAAATGGCCTCCGCGAATTCATCTTTTGATTGATAATAAAAATTGGAAAAAAAATGGCATTATATCATTAGCTATTTCAAGGATAAAAATAATATTTTTGTATTATTATTTCGACATTTTATTAAAGCCTAAATTAATTTATTGATTTTTATTTCTTCTATTAAAAAAAAAAGGAAATATTCGCTTGTAAATTTGTTGAATAATAATTATAAATAAAATAAGAGAAAAATAATTTTTTACTCCAAAAATTATAATAGTTAAAATTATAATAGAAAAAAAAAAATAATAATTAGAACTTTATATTACGAGAGGCCATTTTGTATTTCCCACACGGAAGGCGGTATTGATCTGTCACTGGGCCAGATAATTCGGATGTTTTCAAAACCCTGAGGTAGCGACAATAATTTAAAAAAAAAAAAACAAAAAAAATAATCAAATATATAATTCTAAATAATTAATAGTTAATTTAATCTTTATATATATTTTTATTATTTTAAATTGAAGCAATAAACAATGAAATTAATAATAAATAAAAATTTAAAAAATAAAAAAAAATTGACCCCAAGTCCTTCGAATATCGTACGCCAAGTGACAAGTGACGGTAGCACGACTCGAAAATTACTTCCTTCCTCCATTTTATATTATTTTTATTTATCTTTTGAATGCACTGAATTGACTCTACTTAAATATTTTTTTTCCTTTTTTTATATTTGCCTTTTTATTATATTTTTTTTTTTCATATTAATTACTTTCCCGATTCGCGTCATTATAGTTACCTTTCTTGTCGGTCATTATTGCTTAAGTTTTTTCTTTCTCTCTAGAAATTAAAAATTCTCACGAATATAAATATTTATTAATTAATTTTGATTCTATTATTTTTAAATTAATTTTTTTTCAATGTAAATTCGTTAATGAAATTTTTATTTCTTTTTTGTTTTTTTCTCTATTAAAAATTAATTCTTTGTTAATTGTATTTTTATGATATTAATATTTTTTTTTAATTAAAATATTTTCACGCCTTTTTTTTTTATTTAAAAAGAGTAACTCGATATATATGTATATATAAAAATACGAGCTCACACAAAGAACAAATGACGTTAAAAAAAAATCACGCACAATAATTTTTTTTTAGTAAAAATCACACGCACAAAAAACACTTTTGGGTTAAATTTTAAATATGAAAAATAAATAATTAACAAGAAAAATATATTGTTATAATTATTTGTTATTTTTTTTCTTATTAATTTATTATTTAAATTAATTTTGGATAAATGGCTGTCACAAACTCCCTGGGTTGTATCACGTATTACTGCTTTGACAGACAACTAGCGCCTTGTTATTGAGCGTGCCCGTTCTCTACGCAGCAAAAAAAATATTTTGACCTTAACAACTTCAACCATTGGTTCAACATTTACACCAATCAAATATTCACTTTACTTTAAATTGATTTTTTCTCAACCAATGCAAAAAGTATTTCTTTCATAAACCATACTGGATTGGTTAAAATATCATTCAATGATAAAAAAAATTTTCATTATTATCAATTGTTGTAATTATTTATTTTTTAAATCATCAATAATTCATTGATAAATTGATGACCGCTTTTTATTTTCAAATAAATAATCATGATTTGGTTTTTTAATTTGCTGTGGATTACTTCTTTTTTGCTTTATAATTTATTTGAAAATTCTATTGCAGAAATCTGAACTGTTAACTGTTGATGAATTCAAAAAATTGTTGGGTTTTTTTTTAAACTCTTTTACGAAATTTTTAGTTATGGAGAAAAATTTAAAAAAATATATTTATCAAAGATATTTTTTATTTTGATTTTATAATAATACATGTTACTATATTTAATTTAATTAGATTAACAATCTGATCGACTAATCAGCACGTAATAAGTAAATAAGATCACTTATTATTTTTCTGTATTAATATATATAAACATCAAAAAAAAATTAAACAAACTTTTATACTAATCAGTAATTACTAATTACTGATTAGTATAAAAGTTTGTTTAATTACTATTTACTAATTAGTAATCACATAAAAAAACTGTAATTTGATATAATTTGATATAATATGATACAAATTCAATTATATACTCATCTTAACAAATAATATTTTTTAATATTTTTTATATGAATCTGTTCTTTTTACATAAGAATAAATTATACTGTTGCATAATTAGCCAGTGACATAATAACACGAACTGCAACAGAATCTTTGAATCACCACTTGATAGCAAATAGGTTTCACACAATTTGCTACTACTCAAAAAAGAAATACACTGCAGACTTTTTTTCCATGTTACATGTATAACAAGAAGAAAAAGTTGTTTAACTCTCACTAAAAGCATCAAATATTAACATTTAAATCATAACTATTATTTATTTAATTGAATTTTTCATTTGAAAAATTTAAAAAATGTTTTACCAAATCGTGGTGAAAATATTCCTCCGAAATAAAGTGCATTTTTCTGTCTTTCTCCGTATTACTCCGTAACCATTCAACTCCGGAAAAATATGGGAAAAAGTTGACAGCAATCCACAAGACATTTTCTTTTTATATAAACATCTATTTTTGAATTTACGTTTGATAAAAAAAATGTTTTAATGTGTTTTTATTGATGTAATATTGTATCAATAGAAGAAAAACATATCATTTTCCAAAATATTACTGGAGCGTTTCACATTACCAACAGGAAGCAAGACGAAACTTTTACGATCATAAGACTATAAATTGGCGCACTGCGGCTGATCTCGCTTCATAATTTTTTGTTTCAATTTAAAAGTTTAATGTTGTCTCTATATACTCACTTCCTATCTAACATCCTATATTTTTTCTCCATAAAAACAAGCACTTATTTCAAAGCACTGACATATATAAAAATATATTTTTTTATTTCTTTTATACCAATAATATATCTAAAAAAAAAAATAAAAAAAATATTCATATCAAGTAGAAAGAACCTTGTCATAAAAAATTACGAAATATATTTGAAAATCGACAGTAGAAAAACAGCAATCAGAAAATGTCTTTCTATTTTCTTTTTTACTTTCACGATTAGTTTTTTTTTTTTTACTTTTGTATTTCATGTCTTTATATCTATCCATGTTTTTGACAATGACATCAGAGAAACTATTCCCCCGAGTCAACTTCTCACTCGACACTCGACGTGCTAAAAGAACCTCCTGTACACCATCAAAATCTCATAAAAAAAATTCATCACCCTCTGTTTATTAAAGTAGAGTGATTTTTCAAAATGTTTTATCCATGGATAAAATAAATTTTAAAACTAGAAAAGCTCTATAAATTTACATGAACATTTTACCTATATATACTTGACTTTTTTATAAAATATATATCCTCCATTTATCTAAGCTCTACTTTACATGGATTGTTCAATATAAAAATACAAAAAAAAAAATTAAAAAAAAAATACTTAACAATATAATCCATCATTATTTATTATAAAAACAAAAACAACAATTTTTTTTCATTAAAATTTCTATCTAAAAAAAAAATCTCATCATGTTCTTGTCAATATTTTAATTTACATAATGCTGATATACATCATTTTATTCAAGAAGCAAATAAATGTTAAATATAAGCTCATATTTTATTTAAAAAAATTTTTTTTTTTATTATACCAAAACCACTAAGCTTTCAAAAGTTATATCGAACGCTAAATGACGTCACAGGAGTTACCTGATGACGTCACTGCAATATTGTATAGTGCATCCCACCCATTTATCCCACCTTCTTAATAATTTTTCTGGAGGACACCCCATCTGCGCAGAAAAACTGGTAACCAACTGATTTAACTTCCCACTGCACTTGTATGACAATTTTTTTTTGTTTTTATTTTTTTTTTCTAAAATTTCTTTTGTACTGAATTTATATCCATCATGCTCTTGAATATTTTTTTTTTTATTCTTTACAATAGTATGAATTGTTTAAATAATTTTACATATTATTTAGTTGAATTTTTAACGTTGAAAATTTATTATTTTGATTTAATTTAGGTATACGATATTTCTACGAAATTATTTTTAATTATTAATATGTTAATGAACGTATTTAAATATATAATTTTTTTGTCTTGGTTTTAATTTATTTTTGTTATAGTTTATCAATAAATTTAGGAGTATATTATACTTGATGAAATTGTATACGTGGTCAATGAATAATTTTAAACTTATGTCTCCAATCATGCAGCAATTAATTTATCGTCAATCGATTATTCTAGAACCCTTGTGGTGATATCCAAGTGTACATATGCAATTTGAGATAATATATTGGATACATTGTTAAACTATATGCTAGTACTTTAAACAAGCACCAGATGTTTTTAAAAATATATTTAGCATGTTAATGGTAATCAACAATCTTAAAATGCATCTTAAGTTTTTAATTATAATATAAATTACCTGGTGAAAATAATTTTTTTATTTTACTATCATTTTTTCCAATTTAATATACCCTTTGTTTCTTGAACCAGCTTAATTTAAAGAGACGAAAGATTAATCAATGAAATAATCAAAGAATTTTTGTCTAACTTTTCTTTCTAATTTAAATTTTATTTTTATAATTTTATTTTCAATAGTAAAGGTTTTGTCCTGCGCAGAGTTCAGTGACCCTTTATTAGTAAAAATAAAAATTCTGTTACCTCATGTATAGAAATAAAAAAAAATCGACAAAAATATTAGTAAAGTTTTAAACAACAGACTGTATCATGAATTAAAAAAAAAATTAATTAATTGTTCCAAACAATTTGATGAAAAATCAAATATTTTTGTTATTTTTAAAATTATATTTTTATTTTAAGTTATTTTTTTCAACCCTCTTTTATTTTTGCACCACCAAGACTTGTCTCTGTCGCAGTTGAACATTCACACTAGTCTATCTTTCTCTTATCGATCTCTCCACCACCACCACCACCACCATCACCATCATCATCAAGACCAACATCGAGGATTGCGGGCCAACAGTATACAGGGCTCACTCCAGTGGCTGCCCGGCCACCACGCCGGTACAAACAAAATTGTTTATAATTATTTTAAATTAACAATTACGCACAAACATATCTGCAATTTTTAAATAATCAAAAAATCAAAAATATTAAAAATAAAAATATACAATTGATTATATAATAACTATGAAAAATTTTTAAAAACAAATTTTAAATTTTAAATATTTTTAAACAATAAAATTTGCAAGTGTTTTTTTGTTTAATTTAATTTTAATTTTTCTTTTTAATAAATTTTAATAAAATTAATTTTACAATGATATTTAAGTGATGAAAAAAAATTAATTAATATTTAATTTTTCCTGAATTTATTATTCAGAGATGTAAGGATTTTTCATCTGACATTGTTTACTTCAGGTAAGTCAGAATTTTATGTAATTTGACATTATAAAATCACTGTTTTATTATAAAATAAAAATTATAAAAAAATTTTTTTTATTATCATTAAAAAGTACTTGATGCTTGAATGACAAATAGTCTTTATTATTAATATTATTATCATTTTTTTTGTTCGTTTGTTAGTCATGAAAGTGTCAAGGTTTAAATAATAAATTTTTTCATTTCATTTATACAAGGAAATAGATTTTTCATAAATGAATAATATTTAATATCACGTTGTTTTGTAATTTTTCATATGCATTTTTATATTTACTATAATCCGAGTTAAATCTGATGTTAAATAACTTGAAAGAGTTCAATGTTAAGCAAACTGCAACACTCAATATTACCACATAAAAAAGTAAAAAAAATATATTAAATTGAGCTGAAATAGTACGACTTCTTTTGGCCACTAAGCTTTGTTAATGCAGTTCAATTGTGACCCAGTTAAATTTAATTCAAGATGAATAATAATTATAATTTTTGTACTGGTAAAGATTTATCTACGTCATACAAAATTTATATTTTGAATATTTTATTATCCTTGAATTATTGATAGTACTTGGGAAAAAAAAAAATTGAAAAAATGTTAGGTCATTGGCATATTTTTAGTGAAGGGGTTAAATCAACCCCCCCAATAAAATATTGAATAATTTTTTATGTTGTTTATAAATATACTGTTATCATGCTTGAAATTATTTTTAATTTGTCGACAAGTAGTTGTAAAAGTGAGGATAGATAACTCAATTGATAATAATTATTCTAGACTAGTCAGTTTCTAAAAATAACCAATGTCGACGATCGTATTTAAATATAGAACGGTTGATGAACCTTGATAATTAAAAAAAAAATAAAACTATTATTTATTAATGAATAGGAAATTATGTTTATAATTAAATTTATTAAAATAAAATTCAATATATATTTTTTGTTATTATTATTGTATAAATATTTATGTTTATTTAAAAATTAAATTTATAAAATTTATATTTTTCAATTACATTTAGTGTTATTTGTATTTTTTTATTTTTTTTGATAATTTAATTAGTAAATTGTGAAAAATTGTTTTATTTTCTTACTTGAATATTACATAATTGGCTTTTCTTATTCACTATTCTCTGGTGAGTGTCAACAAAACAAAGAGACAAGTAGAAAATTAGAATATTGTTTTCTAATTCTCTTTTGTATATTTTAATTTATTTTTTTCTTTGTTTTTTTTAATTGTTTTGTATATAAAAATTACATTTAAAATTTGAAATGATTAATTGTTATTGCTGTTAAATTATTTAAATAATTTTAATGTCATTATTTTTTTTTTAGAAGAAGAAGAAGAAGAATTAAAATGCCAACAGTTGAAACAGCAGCAGCAGTACCAGCTGTTGTTGTTGAGGATGTTGATCCATCTGATGATTTGGATGAACCACCAGGTGATACAAGAAATGAACGTATTGGTCAACCAAGTGGACGTACTGGTTTAATGAAACCACTGGTTGTACTAGCATTACCTGGAATGTATTTATTTTATAAATACAGTCAATATCGTCGTGAACAACGTGAATTATCAAGACGAAGTATAACTGAACGTGAACTACAACATTTACATCATAAAATTGTAAGTAAATATATTTTAATAAATTAGTTTTTTGTTTTTGATTTTTAAAGTTTATTTTTATATGGTATAATTTATTACATAAATATTTTTCTTTTCTTTGTATATATATAAAATACATTGATACACTAATGCTAACATTATAATGAAAAATAAAATTCATGATAAAACAGCTTGATTGAATACATTGATCGTATATACAAGCTACCGAAAATAATGATTTTACGGTAATTTAATTTAATGAAATTTAGAAGAGAAGTTGTCTTTGAGGTTTATCAAATTGTTAAGGATGAGTTGGTGTTTTATGAGGGTGAGTATATCTAAATATATATATCTTAACAATGATGAGGTATGACACTTTTTAAAAGCTCAAAAATAAATTGAATGTTAAAAATAAATTTCATTTGATAAATGAAAATTAAAAAAAAAAAACAACAATTTGTATCACTGTATTTTTATTAACTTACAATTAACAAAATTTAATTAAATATTTGATTATTAATGTCTCTAGTTAAAATATTTATCCGGATTATACTGTATTACTCTGAAATTTTCTAAATTAGAAACAAGCCCAAAAAAATATTTGACTAATAAATTAAAAAATCAAATAATTTTCATTATTTAAGCGTTGATTTTTGTTATTTTAAAATGTATTATTCATACAATTAACTAATTTCGTTTCATAAATATTTAATTATACATTTGAGTTCCATTAGCATATCTATAATGTATAATTGTTTTATTTTTGTTCCTCGTTGTTATTTTTATTGTTTCTTTTAAACAATTATCTACAAAGATGATATTAAACCAAACAGAAATATAAAACTTGTCAAATATTTATTTTCCCTTGCGGTAAAGAAAAGTAATTTTTTTTTATACTCTTATTTTAGAATTGAACCCTCTTTGGCATTATTACTTTTTGTAATATACACCAATTCAACAATAACTTCAGGTGCTAGGTCTTCCGTGCTATTATATTCTTTTCGTCTTGTGTTACAACACTGTGGAGACACCCGATCATAAAAATAAAGCTCACTCTAAAGCTTCAACAATAGAAAAAAAAAAAAAAAAACTATATACTCTATGAAAAAATTCTACATGAACTCGAAACATATATTTTCACAATGAACATAACTAAAAATCATCATGGAAACAAAAAAAGTATTTTTTTTGTTTTTGTTTTTTGTTACTTTCGTTGTTAATTTTTTTCTTTTATTATTATCTTTTTTTATTATTAGTTTTTAAATTCTATTGTCTATTGGTTTTGTATTTTTTTTTAAAATTAACAATTGAAAATTAAATTGAATTTTATAATACGAAAGAAGGGTCATTGGCCAGACAAATAGCACTTTATGCCCACCTTCGTGCTGATCAAGATTATCAAAATACATCTACAAAAAGAAAAATGTTAAGTTCATTTTATCACGAGGTTATATTATTTTTTTTTTTCCATAAAAATTCATTTGACATACATGTTATATTTTTAATGAAAATTATACATTTTAACTTAAATTTCAAACATGCATCGTTAACTTTTTTTTCTGTATTAAATATGAAGCTTTTATTTTTATTTTTTGGATATATTTTGTGAGTTTATATTGATGTTATTTTATTATTATTATTATATATATTTTATTTGTATTTGACACTTGGTTTTTTGAGATAAAAAAAAAGTTTTATTGTTCATATCAATGATCTCAAAATCTTTGATGGTACTTTTCTTATTTTTTTTTCCCCCGAGTTCTATTGTTATTTTTTTAATTTTTTTTTTTCATGTTTTTATATAATAAGAACATCTTGTCAAGTAGAAGTTGAAGCTTGTGATCATCTTGTGTGAAAAACATATATATTACCATGTTTATAAAATGAAAATCACACTGTTGAATGAAAAAGAAAATAAAATAAATAAAATGTTGTGGATCAGTCTTGTCGAATATTTTTTATTTCTTTTTTTTTTTTTTTTCTACTTTTATTATTCAGGATTTTGCTGAAGATCTTTCGATTTATTCTCATATATTTTTTTCTTATTTTATTATCCTTTTACATACACATCCATGAAATATAATTTTTTTTTCAGATAAATCTCAAATAAATTATACCAATATAATTTTATATATATTTTTTTTATATTTATCTTTTTATTATTTTTGTTAAACATTTATTTTTTTTTTTTTGCAATCATTTTTATACTTTTTATGNAAAAAAATGATTAGCTGTAATTTTATCGCTCAGTATCAGGCGAATGAATTCATGAATTCAAATTTGAAATATTTTTTTTTCTTTTCAACTTTCTAACTAGCAAATAATATTTTTTAATTCATTTTCTATTTAAAACTTTATTTACAATTTGATAAACATTTTCAAAAATTCATTAATAAATCAAAAAATCAAAAAATCTTCATCAAATTTCAGCGTTTGAATTTGGTTCTAAAATATACCTAATAATTTTGAATATATTACAGAGTAATTGCCGAGTAATTACGTAGTAATACGGAAAATAATTTTCATTTTTCACCAAGGTTAGCAGAAATAAAGCAAAAAAAAAATTAGGTTGTGTGATATAATGATGATGTAAAAATATAAAAAAATAAAAGGGACAATAACAATGATCAGCACGTGACAGAGTTTCATGGCATTTGTGATAACGAGAGGTGTAATGCTTGGGGGCACCCTTCAAACCTGAAAATAACAACCCTTATATTTCTTTTTTATAAATATATTTATATATTTTTTTTTTTCAACACAAATCAATATTCTTTTGATAAATAAAAATTTATATTTAAAAATATAAAATATATGTTTGTCATCAGTGCTATTGAGAATTGGTGGTTGCCATGTTGGAAAAATATGCCCATGACCAGAAATTCTCCAATCAATATCCAGAAGGTTTTACTAGAATAGTGCACTTTTTTTTTT
>MKYW01000005.1:737246-802047 GCA_015776835.1 Aphidius ervi
TTTTTTTTTTATCAATTAACCCCATATCAGAGACAATAATCATATATTTTTTTTAAGTTATTTAAATAATTTTTTAAAATATATTTTATTATTGTTTATTAAGCTTCTATAATTTGCTAATTTATATTCAATTTTTAAGCATTTTTTTGAAATGACAACAAGTAGTATTAGTCAAGCAATAATCAGACATAAATTATATTTAACTTTTTAAATTATAAATTGACTTTTATAATTTTTTTTTTTCAATTATTATTAAATTATAATTATTGCAAACATTGTATTATAATTACAATATATTTTTTTTATTTTTAAAAATTATTAAACTGATTATTATTTGAATAATAATTATTTCAATTATAAAATTATTAAAAGTTTAATTTGTTATTTGTTTTTAATTATTTGATATTATTATTGTTATTTGATGTAGTATTATACAAGTTTTAAATTTGTCATACTATTGACTTCTTACAATTCATATTTGCTTTAATATTTTATTATTATTATAATGTCAAGTGAATAACATGGAAGATTTGTGACGCCAGGTTGATAGAAATACACACCCAGCTATTGTTTAGTTAATTCATGTATATATACACACTGGATATATAAAATTATTCGCACAATGGTCTATAGACAGGCAACAATTTTATTGACGTGACCACTTGAATATTTTATATTGATAGTTGTTACTTGGGTTATTAACCGTATTATTTTTCATTTTAAAAATTATGATATTTATAATTTTAATTAAAAAAATGATTAAAAAAACTAGAAATATATATGAAAATATTTTTAAATGTACAACTTATCAACAAATTAATTTATTTACATACAAAATTGACTAAAAAATATCCATAAATTTAAATAAAAATACAGAGACTAGTTTTTTTTTTCAAATATAAAAAAGATTAAAAAATTCTACCATCAAAATCAGTTAAATTTCTAGCAAATGGTGTATTTGAATTTGTTTTTAAATAAAATATACCTCGTGTATTTGAATGAGTTGCATATCCCATTAATGCATTTGGCATCCATGTGCAACTACGAACATTAGGTCGCCACATTTTACATTTTGTTGCAACAAAACCATGTGGATTAATTACTGATTCAGCATAAAATTTCCATGCACGATTATGTGAACAAACAACTGTAAATTTCATTAATAAAAATGAATAAAATAATACAAATGAATAAATATATAAACTCACTGTAGTTTTGAAACAATGTAAACATTCCTCTGATTAATAAATTTGATGGAGTACAACCAGGTTGAAGTGGTCTTCCATTATTTGGATAAAAATCAGCATGACCAATTGGACTTGGAAAGCCAAGTATTCCACCATCAGTATGAATAACATCAACAAATATTGCATCAGATGATGTTAAATGTCCATCCATACCAGCATGCATATAAAGTGGATAAGCTGCATCTAATCCTGTTATTCTACCAATCTAATATTCATAAAAAAAAAAAAGAACAAAAACTACAATCTATTATGAATATTTTAATGTTTATTTTTTGGTGAAAATATTTCTCCAGATTTTTTATATACTAATCAATTTAAAATTTAAAAATACATTCAAGTATTTTAAGAGTTAAAAAATGAAAATATTTCTTTGAAAATATTATGCAAAAAATTTAGAGAAATATTTTCACCATAGTTTTTATGAATAACCTTTTTTGGTGATAATGATTTTCCAATAAATCCAGCAACTTCAGCACCAAGACTAAATCCAATAACATGAATTCTTGACATTGACACTGCATTATTTTTATCAAGCCAACTAATCATTTTAGCAACATGAATGCCAACTTTTCTTGTATTTTTAACAGCTGTTATGTACCATGGCATTGCTGAGAGTTTTCCCCAATCAACCAAGATGACATTGTATTCCCCACGCTCAAGATAAGCTAACAAAAAAAAATAATCAAATGATAATAAATATAAAAATTTAATTGTATTATTTTTCATACCATTTTTTAGAGTACTTGCACTCTTTCCAGTTGATTGTTCTGCATAACCATGAATGTAAATAACACTTGGATGTTTTGTATTAAAATTACTTATTTTTAAACTTGTTTTATTTTGATATTTTAATATTTCTGGCTGATTTGGATTCTTCCTTGAATAAAAAATAATCATTTTAATAATTAGAGATATTTATTTTTTCATTTAATTTTTAATTACCTTGTGTAAAGTTGATATTCAACATCATTATTTGGCTCAATTGTACAACACAGTGTACATGTACCACTTGGAAATGGTGATAAATTTATACTACCATCAACTAAAATTTTTAATAATTATTTAAATATATTTTTTAATCGATAAATAATATCTAAAATATAAAATCAAGTTTATTATTTATATAAAAATAATTATTTTAGACATTTTTAATATTATAAAATTTACGAAAAAATATATTTTAAAAATTCTTTTTATATAATTATTTTTTTTTCGTTTAAAAAATTCAATTATATTTTAATGTTAATTATAAATTATTAACCACAATTAGCACTTGGTTTTTATATATATATAAATTGAAAGAAAAAAAAATATTTATCTATAGAACAAAGCGAAAGTGTATATAAAACAAAAATTGGATAAACTCAGAAAATTACTCAAGCGAATTGGAGAGATTTTAATAATCACCTTCTTTAGTCATTTTTTTTTTTACAATTAAAAATCATAGGATAAAATACAGTTGAGATAAAAAACACAATGAATGAAAAAATTAAATAAAAAAAGTATACTAGAGACGTTGTGCATAGTTGCACTCAAGTAGTTATTTACAATTGCCTTTTTTTTTTTTTTTTACAAATTTCATGGATAAACGTTTGATTTATCCATTATCTTTGTTAATCTCAATTTGATTTTTAAATTAAATTAAAAAATAAATAACTAGCACACTTTAAACAGATTTTAATTAATAAAATTTTTAGTTTAAATAAATAATTAATAACTTTTAAAAATAATTTAACTTGATTTTATATTTTTTAAAATAAAATCGTAAATAAGTTTTAATATTTTATGAATAATTCACCTCTTGGAATGACTAAAAGCCGACAAAATATAGATGCAAAAAATGTTGGTAACATATTTGAATAATAAAAATAAAATTAATATATTCTTGCTGAAAGTTTATTGAAGTGTATAGACAATATAAGTTATGTGAACTGATCGATGTTTAACAGTAAACTGAAACTCACTTTTATTTTGTTTCTCGATGTTTTGTTGATCCTAGAGAGTGACTTGAGTTCTGGGGAATATTTTTTATTTTATCCTTTTAAATTTTATCTTTATCTGTTGTTACAATTTCCCCCTCGAGAACAATTGTCACGTTCAGCTGCAATGATTTCAAATGGAAAAGTAGTTTTTTTTTTTTTTTTTTTATAGTTTTTACAATGTCTCTAGATATTAAGTACTAAACTTAAGGTCATAAAGTGAATGCACACTATATAAAAAATAAATTTAAATGAAAAAAATAAAACAACTATCATTAAATTAAAATTACTAGTTTTTATTAATTAAATAAAATTAAATTTTTAATGACTAAAAATATATAAATTTCTCAATAAACCATTTAAAAATTCAAATTAATATTTTGCTTTTTTTATTACTTTAACATTTAAATATAAATTAATATAGTAATTTTTTTTTTTTTTTTTGATTGATCTGATTTTACAACATTGAAATAAAATTTTAAAAAGCATTTTAAAGTTGAATATTATTTTCGGTATTTTTTTTAAACATATTTTGGTAAAAATAAAAAAAAACTTATATTAATAATCGATACGTGAATGCATCAATCATGCAACGAAAATAAATTTGAAAATAGAATATTATTTATATAAAACTAAAACAATATATATATTTTGAATAAAAAAAATGTTTAAAAAAATTTAAAATAAAAAATGAGTGATAATATGATAATGAAAAAAAAAATTGATGAATTGTTTTTGTAATTTTTAAAATGAGATATTTATACTCATTGAAATATATCGTAGTAATAATTTATAAAATTTTGAATTACTTTTAAATTGAAATGAGAGTGCCAAATGAAATTCTATTAATAATTTTTTTTTTTTTTTGACAATAAAAACAACAGTCAATTTACAGCCACCATAATAATGTGAGATATATTTTTTATATTTTTATTTAACAATCTATAAGTTTGAAGAAACAGACTGGTATACAATGATACAGTTATAAAATCGATTAAATTTAACTATTTGAACATTGGCTATTCAATTGTCCTATGCACTATTTTACAATGACGTTTATGTATCAAAATGTTGGCTCTTGAATCTTGATTCATATCTCATTCTACATCAAAATACATGACATAACAAACTTGCACTATTTATCAATATTTATGTATAACAGTTGGCAAGATATTTTGTTTCAAATATTTGATATTTGTTGCTGATATACAATTGAATATAAATATAATAAACAAATAAACAAATATCATAGAATATCTAAAACAATTTATTTATATTATTATCAAAAGATACTTTAAATTATTGCAAAAATGATTGGAAATTATTTTAAATCATAAAACGTAAATTTGAGATATGGTGGAGAAGGTTGAAGAAATATTTCCACCGTTTCTCCAACCATGGGTCATTTTTGAAAAAAAGTGGAGAAAAGGCGGAGAAATTTTTTTTTTTAGAATTTTCGTTGGTTTTTATTAAAATCTAATAGAGCATCTCTTAAAAATTGGAGGAATGGTATTACGTCCTGAGGACTCGGGATACTCCCTGAATTATAAAAGTGTTTTAACGTAAAATCAAAAGAAAAATTCTCTCTGTGTACAGAAATGGTGTAGAAATGGTAGACAAACGGCGGAAAAATATTTCCACCTAGGCGGTCCTGCAATTGAAGTGAATAAAGCCACTTTTTGACAATGTGTGTTCTTACTTCTTTCTCTATTATTTGAAATGACCCCTGCAAATTTAAGAAAATATTATATTTTTTTAAAGTCTATCGTTGTGCTACCTTAAGCCTAAGCTTAACAAAGCCTGAACTTGAAAAAGTTGTGCTAGCTCAGGCTTAAGGTAGTACAACAATAGATTTAAAAAAATATAATATTTACTAAAAATTTTTAACAGCATAGAATGAAAACTCAAAAAAAGCCCAAAAAAATGAGCCCATTTTTTTTTTAGTTTAAACAATTATTGACAAAGTTGTGCTAGCTTAGATTTAAGCTAGCACAACAATAGACTTAAAAAAAAATATTTTCGGCAAATGTCTAAATTTGTTCGAGCATTAGCTTTGTCCTTTTGTAGTGAATTTTTTATTGATCAATATTCATCAATATGATATACAGTAAAACTGTAAAATAAAAAGAATATTTATTAAGTTACATGTTGTTTTAATTGTTCATTATTTAAGAGCAATAATTTACTAACATCAGCAATTTCTTGGGATCTCTTAACTTGATTTTTCATAATTTTTAATAAATTTTATCAAAAAGATCATTAATTGTTTCAGATAATTTTAGATATTCTTAGATATACAATTGAATATAAATATAAACGTATAGACAAAAATCATAGAATATCTAAAACAATTTATTTATATTATTATATCAAAAAAATATTTTAAATTATTGCAAAAATCATTGAAAATTATTTTAAATCATAAAAAACAATTTTCATTTAAATAATTCATTTATAAATATAATTATTTCCTATTTATTGAATTTTAAATTAATTAATTAAATAAAAAAAAAAAATGATAGAAACATTGCGACGAAATAAAAATTTAAAGATTCAATTTTTTTATATATTTTTAAGAGAATTTTTTTTTGCGATTACACTTCTTGACCTTTGTTGATTTAAAAAAAAAAAAAAAATTGAAATAAACGTTGTCGAAGATTTTTGAGATAGGTATATATGAGAGGATGAGGTATGGACCAGAAACATAGTGGGGATATTTTGCGCATCATCCACCTAATATCTGAAATCCACCCCTGACCTAGTTTTGTTGATCCGTGTCCTTTTTCCTTCAGCACGCTCTCTCATGTGGTACTCACAACTGAATATAACATGTTTTTTAAAAATAATATGTAATTCATAAACTCAATATACACACATATGAATATATAATATTATTGTATTAATTTTATTCGATCCTTTTGATGAATAAAATATAATTCAGAAATCAGAATTGAACTATCTCTTTTCGTATTTTCCCTATAATTAACCCAATTAAATTTTCAGAATTATTGCACTATTTTAAAATATAAAAAAATCAACGCTTGAATAATGAAAATTATTTGATTTTTTAATTTATCAGTCAAATATTTTTTTGGGCTTGTTTCTAATTCAGCAAATTTCAGAGTAATACAGTATAATCCGGATAAATATTTTAACTAGAGACATTAATTATCAAATATTTAATTAGATTTTGTTAATTGTAAGTTAATAAAAATACAGTGATACAAATTGTTGTTTTTTTTTTTTCAATTTTCATTTATCAAATGAAATTTATTTTTAACATTCAATTTATTTTTGAGCTTTTAAAAAGCGTCATACCTCATCATTATTACGATATATATATTTAGATATACTCACCCTCATAAAACACCAACTCATCCTTAACAATTTGATAAACCTCAAAGACAACTTCTCTTCTAAATCTCATTAAATTAAATTACCGTAAAATCATTATTTTCGGTAGCTTGTATATACGATCAATGTATTCAATCAAGCTGTTTTATCATGAATTTTATTTTTCATTATAATGTTAGCATTAGTGTATCAATGTATTTTATATATATACAAAGAAAATAAAAATATTTATGTAATAAATTATACCATATAAAAATAAACTTTAAAAATCAAAAACAAAAAACTAATTTATTTTTTGTTATTTTTTCCTATTTTGGAGATAGTGAAGCATAACTTGATCATATTTTATTTGTGTCGTTTTTTTTCCAACAAATTCTTTTGGCTATTTGTATTGTTTTATCTAAATATAATCTCAGAAATTTATCATCGATCGTGTTATATATATTATTTATTTGAGAAAATATTTTATGTTTTCATTTTGTTTTATGAATTGGGAATATTGCCAAATTTTCAAAAATTGTTATTTTTGGATAAAAATAAAAATTCATATTGAATACACATTGTTTTGCCAAAATTGTGTCAAGTCAATATAATTTCTTGTCAATCATGTACACTCCAACAATTTATGAATAAAATATGCTATCATTGTTTGCCATAATATTTTTATATGGACGTTTATAATAACATAAATTATAAATAAAAAAATAATGCATTATATGCTGATGCAATTGACTCATTCAAACAACCTCGATATTTTCGAGGTCCTTGAAAAAAAATAAAGCCCTTTGTCTACCAAATAAAGTATATATATTTTTTTTTTTACTTTTTTCCATCAACAGATTTATAAATAGAATTTACTCGTTGCAAAAATGAAACGAGTTTTTTTTTTCACTGCAATTTAGGTCCATATTTTTTTTTTCGCCAAATATTGATTTAATTTTTTTTTATCAAAGAAAATTATTTTTTAATATTTATTTTACATTATTTTTTAATTTTCTTTGTTAATTTTTTTTTTATTAAAAAAAATCTTTTGTATTATGTTGACATATATGAAAATTTTGTAATTAATATTTTAATTATTTTTTTTTTCGTTTAAAATTTTTGTTTGAAGCAGTTTTTATAGTGAGAATGTCATGGAAAAAAATTAGTTTAAATTAAATATTGTATATTTTTTCTCAATGGTTTTTAGTGTATTATATTTATCAAATTATGGTTTGATTATAAATACTTGTTGCGAATTTTTAAATTTAGAAAATTGTGTATTTATAAATTGGGGATAATTGGTTGAGGTCAGCTGATGTACAAGTTGAATTAACATCAAAAAATATAAACAAACTACTGAAAAATATTATTAAAATATAAATTAATTATATTAGATAATAAAATATTTATTATAAATTTTTTTTCAGGATAAATTACTGACGAAACTTGAAGAAAATGAACCAGAACTTGCATCCTCACAAGAAGATGAAGTAAGAATATTTTTTATATTTTCAATATTATTATTATACGTTTTTTATTTTTAATAAAAATAATTACAAAAAATTTTTTTTCTTCTTTATTTTTGTTTTATTTATATATTTCATTATTTTTTTTCTCAAACAATGTATGATAAATATTATGAAAGTAACTACTGAATGAGCTCTCATTATGCGCCGAGAGAAAAAATTATTTTTTCTTTTTTTTTTCTTTAACGACTCAAGTCTTTGTTATAAAAAAAATTAAAAATAAGACAAATATCTTGCTCGCAAGTAAACTTGCATAATTTTATAATTAAAAAATTATTGTTTTTCTAGTTAAACAATTATTTAAATATATTTATTTTATTCAATATACAAATGATTTTTATTTTAAAGTTATTTATTTTTTTTTGCTTCTAGTTGAAACAATTTATTAAGTATAAAAATATTGAAAAAATAATCAAATAATACTTTATTAACTATTAAAATATTTCCACAATTTTTATTTTTCTTTATTTTTCATGTATTTTATTTTTTATCGTTTTATTCACGGTACATTGAACATTGTAAAATTCCAATGTTGAATGGAGCAAAGTTGATGATGAGACATACAATGATAAATAAAATCCGAGAATTTAATAACTACATTGTCATAATGTCCATCATAATAAAAAATAAAAATGTCATTTGATAAACATAAATACAGTTATTATACTATTTATTTTATACAAAGTCTAGTAATTTTATTATCATCAGCATAATATTTCAAACAAAAAAAGATGAAGAATAAATTATATAATAAAACAAAAAAACAGATAATAATTTCAACATCACATTTGACAGACAGTAATAATAATTATTCAAATTATCTAAATAAATAAATGATAATTATTGTTTTTCCAGTGATATAAAAATGAATTGAATTTGTTAAATAAAAACCAGATATCATTTGATATTTAAAGAGTGAAGATGAAACAAATCATTGTGTTGTTTATTTTTTTCATTTACATAACAATTGTGGTAAGTTATTTAAATTAAATAAATTGTTAATAATAAAAATCAATAATAAACAACAAAATCAGTATGTTAATATTGTTTTTTATATTTTTTTAGTGGAGTCAAATGATGGATATGAAACGTGATGATGATAGAAATACTGGGAGAGACGATGGAAGAGATTTTGGACGTGATAGTATTCGCGAAAGAGGAAGAGATAATCGTGGAGGAAATGGAGGAAGAAGAGGAAGAAGTCTTGATGAAAATACAACAAAACAAGAAAAATATTTAAATGATAAATTCAGTGATGGAATGTTAATTTTATCATCGAAAAATAATTCAAATCAAAATGACAATTTAAATGGCATTAGTGTATCTCATAAAGATAATTAATAATCTATTAATATTAATAATAAATTAATATTAATTTAATTAAAAAGAAAACAATTAAATATATTTGCAATAAAATGCTGATATTTTAAAATGTATATTTTTGATTGTACCAATATTATAATTTTTAAAAATAAAAATCCAAAAAAAAAAAATGGTTAAATTATTATTATTAAATTTCATTATAATTTTATTAGTATTAATTATAAATTATCATGATAAGTTAATGATAGATAATTAATATAGTATTCTATTTAAAATATAAAATTTAATTTAAAATTTTTTTTTTATATTTCAGTGTGTTATTTGTGTCAATGCACGTGCAACAATGCAAACAGCACCTTGTGGTCATCGTGTAGTTTGCAGGTAAAATAATTAACATAAATATTTAAAAAAATAATTATTAATTGTTGAATAATTTCCTTTTTTTAGACGCTGTTTTGTCAAGACAATACAAATGGCTGTATCACAAAGATTATTACCATTAAGATGTGTTATTTGTAGGGCAAAAATATTACGACTTAAACAGACGTTAATTCCTAGAGATGTAAGTATTAATAAATAATATGTATTATTTATTGTTATAAATATAATAATTTTAAATTATTGTTTATATAATTTATTGTATTTGAATAATTACAGTATTCAATGTCAGGTAAATCATGGGTACTACCACAGAGTGCTTCAGATTACAGTATGGCTGCAAGTTCAAGTAGTGGAATTGTAAATGGTACAGGAAGATGGGGAACTGGTACTGTACCAGCATCAGCATCATTGTATTCAATGTCAAGTGGTACATCTTCCTTGTCTGGTGTGTCTTCCGTATCATCAGCAACTTCATCATCAACAAATAGTAGTGGTAGTTCGTCAATTATTAAACCACAACGTCTTAGACAACCAACTGGTACAACACTCAGACGTACTCAAACACAATCAATGAAAATGAGATTACAGGTTATTTAAAATTATATAATTTTACTATTTTTAATTACAATCAAGTATCTCAAAGTTTTCATTCAATTTAATCATCTCAAAAAGAAAAAGAAAAGTTTTTTTTCTCTCTAAGAATCAAGTAATCAAAATTTCAATTAGAAAAAGTTATAAGCTTATTATTTACATTAAAAAAAAAAATAAAAATGACATGTTATTGTTGATTGGTTTTATAGGAATATCAAGATCCAATTCAACAAATTGCTGAAGATGATGATGGAAGAGATAATCGAGAAAAACGACTGCCACCAATCAAAGAATTTCAGCGTGATTTTAGAGCTGGAAAAGCTTCCACAAGACTTAGGTAAATTATCAATACTATTTTGTATCAAAATTTAAATATATATAGATAATATATAAATATATTTAAATGTAATATATAGATGCGCACAGAAAATCGTGACACAACTAGAGATATCACCGAGTCACCGAATACCACCCAACAACCCAACGACCTCGACATCATCAGCACCTTCATCATCATCATCATCATCATCGACAACAACAACAACAAATACCACACGTTCATCATTGACAAAAAGGCCAACAGTAACTTCTATTAGAACAACACTGACACCTGCTCAAGAAGCACAAAAAGCAAAAAAAGAAAAGGAAAAAGAAAAAGAAAGAGAAAAAGCTGAAAAATTACGTCAAAAAGAAGAAGAAAAAGCTGAAAAAGCTAGACAAAAAGAAGCTAAAAAATTAGCTAAAGAAGAAAAAAAAAGAGCAAAAAAAGAAGCTAAAGCTAGACGAAAGGAAGCTGAAGAAGCTCTTCTTAAAGATGACAAGTAATTAATTAAAACAAATTTAATAATCACAATAAATAAAACTTTTAATATTTCTTAATTTCCTGCCAATAAAAAGGCCGGTAAATTTATTTATTTTTTATCCAAAAAATATAATAAAAAGTTCAACTGAATTTTTAATGATTAAAAAAAATATGATAATAATAATTTTAAAACAATAATATTTGAGTTTTAATGAGAGTTCAATTGACTGGCCTTAAAATTCATTTTAACAAAAAAAAAAAAAAATACAATTAATATATAAATAGTTAAACAATAGAAACAATAAAAAACATGGATTTGAAAGGGAAAATAAAATATTAATAAAACAATTTTAATGATGATTAATTCTTTTAAAAAAAAATATTAATAATAAAAATTTTTAAACAACTTAATCTTCATTTTATTGAAGCAATATCGAAACGGCTTAAAGCAAAAAAAAAAAATAAATAATTAATAACAATAAAAATAAATAAATAGAAGTGGCCAAAAAATTATATATCGAATTGAAAAAAAAATTTTATTCAATGACTAGAATTCATAGTTAAAAAAAAATTATTATAAATTTAAAAAATGAAGGATGTGAATATAATTTTCCTTCAGTCAATTCAAACTTATATATACTAGCCTAGAAAAAATTGATTAGAAAAAAAATTTAGAATTAATATTATATAAAAAGATCAACCAAAAAATAAATTAAATAAAATAGAATTTTTTTTTTTTTTTTAAATTTAAGTTGTAAATTTCTATAGAATGTTTTTTACACCGAGCTAAAATAATAATAGTGATAATAAATTAATAATCAAAATGTTTTTCTGCTCGAATAAGAAAACAATAATAAATATAATATCAAAAAAAAGAAAAATAAATTTTTTAGATACTTCAAGTTTTGAAAATAATTATCATACATCATTGCTTATAATTTTTTTATTTTAATTTTGATAATTTTGTTAATTATTAATTAATAAAAAAAAAAAAAAATTATTCATTGATAATGTGTGAATATTCTTACGCAGATTTTGGACATGATTTTAATTACAGAATTGTTTTTTTTTCTTTTTTTTTAATTGATAAAGAAAAATGAGAAGAAAAAGGGAAAAAAAAAAAAAAATGAAAATCTCGACGCACATATCAAAACGAAAAAAAAAAAAAATATATTGGCTTTTAGTAGAATGGCTAGTTTACCCTAGTAAGTCAATTACTATATTGTTGTTGAATAAATTTATCAATTGTTAAATCATACTCATTATGTACCGAAAAAAAAAATAATTAAAATTGAGTGAAATATAAAAAGAAATTAACAATTAATTTGTATTCATGTAATCAAAAAAAATTCGTAAATAAAAATTTCGTTTTTTTGTAGTTGTCTACTAATTTATAAATGGTGATATTTATTTATCATTTAGATTGATTGGGTTTATGAAAATTATCCTGAGAAAACTCATTAGTATTTAGTAATTTTTTTTTCGAATTTATAGAGGCTGACTCCAAGTGCTCTCCTAAAAATTTCCATAATAAATAATGTAGGAAAAATTTATTAACGACATAATTTCAACTCAAAAAATATACAGAGAAAATAAAAAAACAAATTGAGCCAGACTTGAATAAAAATCAAACAGCCAGATAAAATTATAAAAATACATAATAAAATTAGTTGAAGAAATAAAATATAAAAAAAATATGAATGTGTCATTAAATTTATGTATGATATAAAATATTATACCTGCGAGTATATTTTATAATCAAATATGACCTTCACTGGTGCCTCAAATCGATCATTTTTATATCACGTCATGTTGCCCTCGACACCTTGCTTGCTTTGGATATTCATAAAAAAAAAAAAAAATGATAATAATGATCAAGGAAATAACAGGATTGTTCATCAAAAATTTATGATAATTTTTGATAATTTTAACTAATTGCCACATGATTTTGAATATTAATTTATTATTTTACATTAACAGAAAATTAAATACAAAAATTTATTTTTCAATTTATTTTAAATTAATTAAATTAAATAATTTGTAAATTAATTTTCTTATTAAAGTTAACAAGAAATAATGATTGAGAATTTGAAATGATTTTGTCTAGGAAAAAAAAATTGGTGAATAAAATAATACAATGCCAATAAACAATTATTTTTAAAAATAGAAAATATTAAAAATTAAAAGTTCCAATAACATCAATATTAAAAAATATAAATTATATTTTTAAATTAGTTATCTTCAGATAGAGCCAGAAGTCATCAATGCAAAATCATATCTTATCATTAAATCTTGTTGCATGAAAAAAATTGACATCATAAAAAACAATAATTAACTGATCATCTCTTGATTGATACAGCACAATACAGATCATTATTTCTACCACAAGTTAAAACTCTATAATGTTTGGAATACTATTTTTAATAACCTTGCTAATTATAAATTTAAAATCAACAACATCATTAGAAGGTAATAATTATAAATAAATAAAATTAACAAAAAAACTAACAATCATAAAACGACCTTTGTTATATGAAATAATAATTTTTCCAGATTCAAAATATTGGAGTAAATCAGCTGAGCAAGAAATAAAAGAATCATTGTCATATAAATGGAATGAAAACATTGCTAAAAATGTCATAATATTTATTGGTGATGGAATGAGTATTGACACAATAACAGCAAGTAGAATTTACCACAAAGGAGAAACAAATTATCTTGGATGGGAAAAGTTTCCCCATATTGGATTAATCAAGGTCAGAATATAATTACAAAATATAATAAGTTATAGGTATAGCTTAAAAAATAAAGGCCAAACAAAAATGGAATAATTTCAATAACATAATTATTTAACTGTCATTTATATCAACAATCTGATTCTAACCTAAAATATGTTATTTAGACTTACAATACAAATAAAAAAGTACCTGATTCAGCATCAACAGCAACAGCATTATTCAGTGGAATCAAAACAAATTTCAATGTCATTGGTGTTAATGTTAATGTCGAGTTGAATGATTGTGATGCTAGTTTGAATACCAGTAATCATGTTGAATCGATAATTGGCTGGGCTCAAAAAGCAGGAAAACATACAGGTTTTTAATTTTTGTAAATTTAAAAATAACAAAATATTCTGCAGTATTTATTTATTCTTTTAATAATTCAGGATTTGTCACAACAACCAGAGTGACACATGCAACACCAGCACCACTTTATGCACACTGTCCAAATCGTGGATGGGAGTGTGAAAATAAAATACCAAATGATTCAAAAAAATGTAAAGATATTGCTAGACAATTGGTGGAAGATTATCCTGGAAAAAATATAAATGTAATATACATACTTTTCTATTCTTTTGATACATACCATGTATTTCAATTTTGTTATTAATTAAGATTATTATTTGGAAAGGTTATTATGGGTGGTGGACGACAAGTATTACAATCAAATGTAACATCAAAAGAACATGATCCAATTGATACATGGGCATGTTACAGTAGTGATGGAAGAGATTTAATATCAGACTGGGCTAATAATAAAAAACAACAAAATGCTAATTATAAAATCATTGAAAATAATGAACAACTTAAAAATATTGAACCAGATAAAATTGATTATCTTCTGGGTATATTTGCAAATGGACATATGAGTATGGATTGGGAAAGAGAAAATGGTCCAGATGGTCAGCCAAGTCTTGAAGAAATGACAACAGCTGCAATTGAAGTTTTAAAAAAATCTAAAAATGGATATGTACTTGTGGTAATTGTTTATATTTAATACTGTTTAATAATTAATTTAATATGTGAAATTTATTAAAAGGTTGAAGGTGGACTTATTGATTTTGCTCATCATCGAGGACATGCTGCACAAGCACTGAGAGAAACAGCAAGATTATCAGATGCTGTTAGTAAAACATTAAAACTTGTTGATACTGATGAGACACTTGTCATTGTCACTAGTGATCATTCACATTCAATGTCTTTTAATGGTTATGCTGATCGTGAATCATCAATTCTCGGTAAATTGAAATGAAAATAAAATAATTTTATATGTCTATAAATAATCAATGAATATATTTTTGTTGCATTAAAGGTATTGCAATGAAATCGAAACATGATAAAATTCCATTTACAACATTGACATATGCAACTGGTGGTATTAATAATTTAGCTTATGAAATAAATATAGAAAATAATAAAAGTCAAAGAATTGATCCATCAAAATCAGATACAACTGCATTTAATTACAGTCAACAAGCTGCAATTATCACAGATGAAGCACTTCATGGTGGTGGTGATGTACCAGTTTATGCTATTGGTTTGTTTGTTATAAAATTATTATTTTTAAATTTCTATTATTTATTGTAAATAATAATTAATAAATATAATTACCCTGATTATTTTTACAGGTCCATTTGGACACTTGTTGCACTCAACTCATGAACAAAATTATGTTGCTCATGTCATTGCTTATGCCTCAAAAATTGGACCATATGCTAATAGTGATACATCTAATTTCCATAACTTTAATAAAAATTTTATACTAGTTACTATATTATTTATTTCAATTATAATAAATAAATATTTTTTTACAAATTTTACTTGAATCATAAAATATTGTTGTTGATATTCAAAGTATTATTTTGTAATATATAAAAAAGAAGAATAAAAAAAAATGCGTCTTTATTTATCGCCCTGTGTACATAATATTATCAAGTATTTAGAAATATTTCGATTCGAAACAGTTCGAGGCTCGAGGGATCAGTAATTTAATTTTTAAATTGCCCAGGCTAAACCCACCATTTGCATTTATAATACAACCACTTAGCACTTAAAGCAGCACTGTAGCTGACGAAAAAAAAAAAAAAAAAAACAATCATGTGTGTACGTGTTGACCCATGACGTTTTGACATATGTAACTTGTGTTCAAAATTCAACGAAATATAAAAAAATATTGTCAACAATAATAAACAAATAATAAAATCACATGTATAATGTGATAAAGTTGATGAAAATTTATAAATAAAAATAAGCAAAATGACGAAAAATGTTTGTCCAGGAGGTGGTCTTTACGTCGTTGAGGGTGAGGTCAGCCTCCTGATGACGGCAATGCGACGTGGAGTACGTTGGTCATCTCATTCTCATCAGGTAAAAACATATTCCATCAGTATAATTTCCATACAAATGATAAATCATCTCACACCAAAATAACATTATAACTCTTTTCTAAATCATTAGGTTAGGTTATTAAATCAATCATTAAAAATATCATAATAATAACAACAACAATAGAAAAAAAATTAGTAACAGATTGCTCCATTTTTATATTGAATTAAAGTTAATTAGATTATAATTATTTGAATGTTATTAATTAGGATGAGGATCAAGATGTATTGATGAAAAGTTTATCAACATTAAAAGAAGCATTAAGTGATGCTAAAACTTTATCACAACTTGAGCCAGGTGTTATTCTTGCTCCATTTTTGGAAATAATTAGATCTGAAGAAACAACTGGACCAGTTACAAGTCTTGCACTTGCTGCAGTTTATAAAATGATTTGTTATGGACTTATTGGTAATTAAAATAATATAAAAATTAACTTCATCTGAACTTGTGATGTGTCATCCAACTCGACCTCATTAATAAAAATTTAAAGAAAGAAAAAATGAATAATATTTAAATGATTATTTGCAGATCATGAACATCCAACAATTGGTTCTTGTGTTGAAGCAGTAGCTGATGCAGTAACACATGCTAGATTTGTTGGTACTGATACATCAAGTGATGGTGTTGTTTTAATGAGAGTGCTACAAGTATTACGTGCACTTGTATTATCACAACCTGGTGATAATTTATCTGATGAAAGTATTTGTGAAATAATGCTTAGTTGTTTTAGAATATGTTTTGAAACACGTCTAAGTGAATTATTACGACGTACTGCTGAAAATTGTTTACGTGATATGGTACAATATTTATTTTTACGTTTACCACAATTTGTTGATGACACACGTGTACTACCAAATATGAAAAAAATGCGTACAAATGGTATTGATAATACAACAAGAACTAAAAATCGTAAAATTAAAAATCAAACAACTAAAATTAAAACAAAACAAAATAATGATGATAATGATGAACGTGAAGAAGCACGTGAATTGTTAAGCCCAGTTGATAGAGTTAAAAAAAATCATTTAGCAACAACACCAATAACACCTGCTGGTAATATTGTTGATATGCAAGGTTCATTGGATCAAGGAACACCAGAAAAACCAGATATTGATACGACAAATAAAAATGATGAAAATACAAATGATTTTGATAAAAATTCAACGACAATTGAAGATCCAACAATGACTAAAGTCGTAAATGAAAATTCTGTAAATTTAGAGCAAGTATGTAATGATGAAAATAATGGAAATCAATCAGATAATCAATCAACACAGCTATTAGCAGAAGGTGAAAAAAGTCCTGATTTAATTCAATCACCAATTGGTAGTGTTGAAGATTTATCAATTGATGAAAATACAAATAATGATAGTAATAAAAATTTACCAAAAATAACAATTGATAATGAAAATATTGAAGAATATATTAATCAACAAGGTGTAAGATTTACACCACTACAACAATTAACACCATATGGTTCAGTTTGTATACGTGAATTATTTCGTTTTTTAGTATCACTTTGTTGTCCACTTGATAAACAAAATACTGAAATAATGACACATTTAGGCTTGAATTTACTTCAAGTTGCTCTTGAAATATCAGCAGATGCAATATCAAATTTTCCATCATTATTAATGCTTGTTAAAGATGAATTAAGTCGTAATATAATATTATTATTAAATACAGAACGTTTATCAATACTTGCTAGTAATTTTCAAGTATCATATTTATTATTTGAATCACAAAGAGAACATTTAAAATTTCAAATGGAACAATTTATAATTAAACTAATGGAAATAATTGATAGTGAATCAAGAATAACATATGAACAACGTGAATTATCATTAGAAGCAATAACAAGATTATGGCGTATACCTGGTTTACCAGCTGAATTATATTTAAATTATGATTGTGGTCTTTATTCAACAAATTTATATGATGAACTTATTAAATTATTATCAAAAACATCATCAGCATTAATGGGTACAATGTATAGTTTACAATTTATATCACTTGATGCAATAATATTATTAATAAATGGTATTGAAGCACGTTGTAAAGGTTTACATAAATTATGTAAACAATCACGTCATTCAACATCATCAATATTACCAAGTCGTGATGAATTAATAAATATTAAAACTAAAAAACGTTTATTAGCACTTGGTACTGAAAAATTTAATGATAATCCACGTGAAGGTATTACAAAATTAGCTAAAGATGGTTTATTTGGTGATACTGATGAATTAGATCCAAAAAAAATTGCAATATTATTAAAAGAAAATCCAATGTTTGATAAAAAAGCAATTGGTGAATATATTAGTCGTCGTGAAAATACAGTAATATTAGATTGTTTTGTACAAAATTTTGATTTACGTAATATGAGAGTTGATCAAGCATTAAGACCATTTTTAGAAGCATTTAGATTACCAGGTGAATCACCATTAATATCATTAGTTATGGAAAAATTTGCAGCACATTGGTATGATAGTAATGGTGCACCATTTGCATCAAAAGATGATGCATTTTTATTAGCATATGGTATTATTATGTTAAATGTTGATCAACATAATAATAATGTTAAACGTGCATTAAATCCAATGACATTTGAACAATTTAAACGTAATCTTGATGGTGGTAATGGTGGACAAAATTTTGATGAATTTATGCTTGAAGATATTTATAATGCAATTAAAAATGAAGAAATTGTTATGCCAGCAGAACATACAGGTTTATTAAAAGAAAATTATTTATGGAAAGTTTTATTAAAACGTGGAACAAGTAATGAAAGTATATATTTAAAAGTTGGTAATAATGGTGAAGCTATTGATAAAGATATTGCTGAAATATCATGGGCACCAATAATATCAGCACTATGTCATGCATATGATAAATCACCAGATAGAAATCTTCAACGACGTATTGCACAAACATTTTTAAGTTGTGCAACAATATGTGCACATTATAATATGAATAGTGATTTAGATACATTAATTGTTGCATTATGTAAATTTACTGGTCTTGCTAATGCACTTGGTGAGCCTGATACAATTGTATTACATTATGGTGGTAGTGGTAGATGTCAATTAGCAACACGTACATTATTTAAAATAACTCATCAACATGGTAATTGTATGAGATCATCATGGAAAAATATTATTGATTGTTTACAAACATTATATAAATCAAGATTATTACCAAAATGTTTAACTGATGGTGATGATTTTATTGATCAAACAGGTAAAATATCGCTAATACGTGAAGCAACAATACAAAAACAACCACCACAAGAACAAAGTATATTATCAAGTTTATATTCATATATTGCATTAGATTCAACGCGAGTACCACATGCTAATGAAGCAACAATTAAAAAACGTGCTATTGATTCAATTGAAAATTGTTCAATAAAACAAATTATAAATGAAAGTAAATTTCTTGAAATATCATCATTACGTTCATTAATAAATTCATTAGTATCAGTTAATTTACAAGATGAAGATTTATCAGTTTTTATATTAGAATTATTAATTCAAGTTACAATTGAAAATCGTGATAGAGTTAATTCAATATGGACAATTGTATTAACACATATTGATAATTTATTAACAATATCAATACGTGAAAATCAACAATATTTACTTGAACGTGTTGCTGTTGGTATGTTAAGATTATCAATACGTTTATTAAGAAGTGAAGAATTTTCAAAAATAATATTACCACCATTAATACCATTAACATATATACCATCAGCAACACATACACCATTATCACGACAAATATCATATGGTTTATTTGAATTAATAAAAACAGGTGCAGCAAATATACATACAACTGAAGATTGGCGTGTTATATTTAATTTATTAGAATGTTCTGGTGCTGGTGCTTTAACACCAAAAATTAATACAAATTCCGTATTAGAAGAAGGTAGTACAAGAACATATGTATTAGATCAACGACCAATATCACCAATACCAGAATGGGTACTTGTATCACCAACTGGTACTGAAGCACCATTACCAGTAACTGCTGATACAATTGTACTTGATCGTGATTTATTATCACATGATCCAGCAGCACTTGTTAAATGTTGTGAAAGTTTAAATTTTCTTGTACGTGATGTTGCACATATAACACCATTTAATTTTGAATTATGTGTTAGATGTATTAGAACATTTGTTGAAGCTGCATTACAAGTACCAGGTAAACGTAATAAAATAACACAAGCAGCAATGGAAACAACTGGTTATCAAGATATTCCATTACAATTATTATATTTAATGCATGCATTGCATTCAGGTACAGAAAAAATATTTAAATGGTGGGCACAAGAAAATGGAACAACTGAAGGTTTATCATTATGGCCACATGCATGGAGACCATTATTACAAGGTATGGCAAGATTATGTTGTGATTCAAGAAGATCAGTACGTGCTGCTGCAATAACATGTCTTCAAGGTGAATTATTAGCTCATGATTTAACTCAGCTAACACCAATTGAATGGTCACAATGTTTAGAACAAGTTATATTTCCATTACTTGCACAATTATTAGGACCAATATCAATAATTGATCCAGTTGGTGTTGAAGAAACAAGAATAAGAGCTGCACAATTATTATCAAAAGTCTTCCTTTATCATTTACCACCATTATTAACATTACCTGGTTTTTTGCCACTTTGGTTAACTGTATTGGATCTTTTAAAATCATATATGCATGCTGATAATTCAGAATTGCTATATGAAGCAATTCCTGAATCATTAAAAAATATGTTACTTGTTATGGCATCGGGTGAAGCAAAATTAACACCATCTTCATATCTTTGGGAGCCAACTTGGCGAACAATTAATTCATTTTTACCAAATTTAAAAAATGAATTATCAATTGTTGATCAACCAACAAAAGAAGAAGAAGAAATACAGCAACAAAAACAGCAACAACAACAACAACAGCAGCAGCAACAACTACAACAACAACAACAACTACAACAACAACAGCAACAACAAAAATCACCATCATCAGATTCATTGTCACTGATAAATCTAGTCGAACAAGAACAACCAACATTTTCAGGCTCATCAATTGCACCACAGCCTGATATTATTTCAGATATTTCATCTGATAATGATTATAAAATTTCCAACAAAAATAATTCTCACATGGTATGATTTTAATTTTAATTTTTATACTAATTATTATTTTATTTTTCATTCCATTTTATTTATCATTTATTATTTTTTCATTAAAAGAAAACATGAAAAAAAAATTATTATTATTTTCATTTGATTTTTTGTTAATGTTATGATTTTATTTATTTTTTATTTGATATCGTTGGATAGACTAATGAAGATACAATGGATACAACCATGTTCAATTCAGCAGCATATTTCAGCGAGGATCCAGCAGCTGATCGATTATTTATTGTTACTAATCCTTGACAACTGTACATTGTATATTATAATTATTTTTATTTTGGAGTTTTAATGACGATAAAAAATGGATATAATTTATATTAAATTTTAAACATTTTCAAGGTTATTTGAGTAATTTAAAGTTTTGAAATTTTTGCTTGTATATTTAGCTCATAAATTATATTATAAATAAATATAAAAATATAAATATTATATAGTATACAAGTTAATTGTTGTTGATGTGAATTTTTCATTTTTTAAAACAATCCTCCTATATTTTATATAACAATAATTACGAAATAAAAAACTCAACATTTTAAAAATTCGCGCCACATTTTTTAAAATGTCGGNTGTCGTATTTTTTTTTTTTTTTCATCATAAAAATAATTTAAGGTTTTTAAGACATTTAATACAAGAAATGCCTCATAATATTAACAATAAATTAGTAAAAAATATTAACAAATATAATATTTCAAAAATACATTTATCAAGTGTAATTTATCATCAAAAAAATTTAATCAAATTGTTGATTAATTGCCGGAATTTTTTCTTTCAATTTGGTAATACCACGTCAGTTAAACTTGGTGGTCAATTGGGTTTGTCGACAGACAGTCACTGTCAACAACATTAACGTCAGAATATTAGTATTAAAATAGTGAATTATTATTTTTTTTATAATTATCATAATTTAATTATTATTTGAAAATTTTATTAGTTAAATAATTGGTTAATTTGTTAATTAAATAAGCTGTGAATTTTCGTGTTTAACATGACGTTTTTTATAGAATAGAATGAAGCTCTGTTGTATTTATTGGATTCTTCTCCTTATCTCTTTTACATCAAGGTAAATAAAATGACTAAAACAATAATTTAAATGAGGAAAATATATATTTAATTTATTTTTACTGAATAAAAGAAAAGAACAATATTAATTCTAATTTTGACGTAAAATTAAACCAGTTTTTTTTTAGGTTATTATTTTTATTTAAATAATTGATATATTTTTATATAAAACTCCGCCCTAATTTATAATTTATTTCACTGTTAATAAATTAATAGTTAATTTAGGAAAATATAAGCTTTAATTTATTATAAAAATTAAAAAAATTATTAATTTTCAGCTGTTTATTATTTTTAATTGTTGCATCTGAAAGCACAAATGAAAATTTAGTTAAAAAAATTGATGATAAATCAGTTACAAGTAATGTGACAATAATTGAAAAATTAAATAATCATGGAGAAGATAATGAGGATAATTTTCAATATAAAATTGAACCAGAAATATCAGAGATAACAACAGAAATACCAAAAAATTCACAGGTAAATTAGAGTTAATTGATTTATCAAAAATTTATTAAATTTAATTTTTTTTATTATTTTAGGAAAATGGATATGGATGCTCTGATAATCCAAATGAAAATGAGGAAAATTTATCGTCAAATATTTTTGAAGAGAGTCTTACGCAACAGCCAAATTTATCTCAAGGGTGAGTAATTGAAATAATTGAATATAAAGTAATTAATACCCAGCAAAAGAAAATTAATAAAACATTTTTATTTGTTTTATAAAAAGATATTTAAATTATTTATATTTATAAAAAAAAAAAAACAAATTCATTGAGATATAATTTGTCAAGTTTAATTAATTTCTTTTGCTGATAAAAAAATTATTAATATGGCAAAATCATCATTGCAATGTGTAATTAATTTAAAAAAAAAATATTACTTTTTGCACACAAGAATTTCCATGTTGATACGAATTCTTAATTATTTTTTTTTCTGATTCATCATTTTACCATGTGCGTTGATAATTAATTAATACATTTTTTTTTTATTTATTTTTATCTTTGCCAAGTCATTATAGTAAAACGAATGAGAATGTTATCATAAATATGATGAAATTTTTTATTCGAAATATTATAAATTCATGAAAAAAAATTACAATAAGTTTGGTCTATTTATTTTTTTTTATTTAGTTAACAATTTTATTTTTTATTAAATCATAAAATTATTGTGAAAGTTTTTAAATATATATTCGTAAACAAAGACATTTTATTCAAGTGTTCTATTTTATTTTCATCACGATAAATTATTTATTTTTTTTTTTAAATTATTTGCTATCGTCAACAAGAAAGCTGCGTAATCGTACATTTACCTTGCGTCATAATCATAAACCCAAGGCGTCATGACTTGAAAAATTAAAAAATCTTGATTAAACATTGCCACTCAAAGTTCAATAATTAAAATAATAAAAAAAAAATTAATTTCAAAATTTAAAAAACATCACAATATCCCTGAAATAATCGTGTTGTTTATGTAAATATTTTATTTATGTTATCATATTGTACGATATAAAAATAATATAATATTAAAACGCAATGAAATTATCACGATTGTCATTTCTACAAGAATAATATAGTACATTTAAAATAGCTCTAATAATTCCAAAGTTTTTCTAAAATATTGTCGATATTATTTTACAATAATATCAGCATTACAAACAATTAGATGAACCTAATATAAATAATAAATTAACAGTACTAATTTCACAGAATAATTAATCAAAAAACAATCGAAATTAAAAAAAAAATCATATTAATTTTTAGAAAAAAAGAATGATGATAACAATGGTACATTTAAAAAAAAAAAATAATCCACAAATAGATAAGAATAGAAGTAGAAAACAATCAACATTTAAAACTAATAAAGTTAATTTTTAAAGATAAAAAATAATTATAAAAATGGTATATAATTACCGTTGAATAATCTAGAAATGGAATAGGCGCCAGTTTTGTCAAGTGACGAGAATTTATGATTAACTAGACACGAAGACGTGGCAATTACATTTTTACACACACACTATTTAAATATTGATTCAAATTCCATCGTGTCATGATAATAATTATTACACTAGTTTATTTCTCAACATAACAAATATATAATTTTTTTTAAAATCCACATGCTTGGTAAATTTATCCATCTATAAACATTCAATTAACAAATAGAATAACAATATTTAAATAATTTCAAAAATAATTTACATACAACTGTTTGGATAAATATATTTATTTTTCAATACAAATTCGAAATTTTTCGCATAAAAAATTGCGTTGTTTCGAATAATGTTAGTGTTACGTGAAAAAAATCAGTTGGGATCATTGAACGAAAAGGTTCAATGTCAGTGACCTTGACGTTGAATATAGCTCGACTTATATAACACCTTTTTTTTTTATATAATTTATTTGCATATTTTTTTTTATTTTTCATGTATTTCCTTATTTCTCTGGTTTCATTCATCTTTAAATTATTTTTTAAATCTTTCAGCTAAATTTAATCTATGTTATTTGATATATTTTTTTTTTTTAATTTTTTGTAATTTAATATTGATCAGTGATTTTTATTGAAATAAAAAAAAACATATTTATTTATTAATTATTGAAAAACGTGTTGAAGTAATAAATTTAAATTTTGTAGGTCATGAAGAAGCCTTAAATCTCATTATCATCACAATGCCACGTGGTGTTGATATTTAAAATAACGCATGACGATAGCAAATGAAAAAAATTTCATAAACAATAAATAAAAAAAAAAAACAAAATACATATGGCTTCTAGATTTATTTATCAGTATTTTTTTTATTTATTTATTTTTGTTTTGAAGCAATTAAGAAAATAAATTATCATTCAAGAAAGAATATCTTGGGTTTTTTTTTTTTGGTATTTATCAAAGGCCAATATAATGTTGGCCATCATATCTATGTGTCAATGATTTTTTTCTAAAATTAACAAACTTTATTTTTCACATATTTGGTGCGCAAAATGAACTGGTTTACAACAAGTTTCTTTAACATCTGATGACGAATGTTTCCTTGTTGATATATAGAGTATTTATATGATTAGAAAAACGTCAACATCTAGGTCAATTTTTTTTCATTCAATTTATCCAGTAAATAAATCAAATAAATTTTTTTATATTTTATCTATTTTTAATATATATTTATTTCAATTTTATTTATGATCTTGTTCATGATTATTTAATTTAATTTGAAATATATTTGATTGAAAAAAAATATTAAAATTTATTTTACTGGTTTTTAAATTTATTTTAAACAAAAAAAAAAAAAATGAAATTGAAATAAATAAAATTAAAAAATATTATAATTAAGATAAATATTGTTTTTATGATTATTTTTTTTTATTATTATTTTTATATGTCTTTATTTATTTTTTTTATCATTTTTATTTCGTGGCTTTTTGATAACGTATGTGTCGGTTCTCAGTTGAAAAAAAAAACGTAGGCAATAAGGAACTTGTTTTATTTCCCCTCAGTATTTTCAATAAAGTTCCGGTAACAATTTATTTTCAGTTTAGATTCAGTCTTACCGGTCTTACCATCGATACACATCAACGCGCAATTCACATTTTTATGCGCCGGCGTTTTAAAAATAACAAAAATAAATAAATAAAACTACCCTTGATTTTAAAACACACCTTGCACTTTTTTATCTCAATACAACAATATTCATTTCTGCATTTTAATCTTCAGTGTTGTATGAAAAAATTTAAAAACATTATTAAAGTGATCAAAATAAAATAAATAAATAAATTCAAGTGAAGTTTAAATATATTGTGATAAAAAATAACATCAAAAAATGAAAAATTATTGTTATTTTGACATTTAATAAAAATAAATATATTTTTAAATTTAAATAATTGTCATTCTGGGTAAATTAAAAGTGAAAAAAAAATTAATGATAAATAAATAAAAAAAGAATAACAATTATTAAAAAATATATTAAAAAGTTTTTTTTTTTTTAATTTTAATAATAAAATCAATCGACGATTTTCCAACAAATGTAATATTATTCAACGAGTGTGTTGATTGATTTTTAATTATTATCAAAAACGATTGTATTTTTTGTTCTCTATATATATTTTTAGAATTTGTCTTTTAAAATGATAAGAATATTTAATTTATTTGAATTTTATATAGTGGTTTTTAATATAAAATTCTTTTTTTTTTTTTATCTGTGTCACCTGAGAATTTTGATGATAGGATTGATGACTTTTAAAGAGAGAAATAAATTAAATAATGTTTTTTCTAATTTTAAATATAGGAAGAGTCTTAGAATAGGTGTATCTAACTATACAAAGATACGAACATCAAACACAGGTGTTTTTTTTTTTTTCAAATCGTTTAAAATTTATTTCATTTTTGATTGAAGGTCGTGGATGCATATACGTGTTGGAAGTTTTAGACATTAATAAATATTTATTAATTGATATTTTTATTTTAAAATTATTTAAATTAAATAATTTTATTGTTTTTAGTACGATGTGAATAGACGTTAAATAAAAAACCAAATAGCTAACACCCTAGAGCAGAAAATTTTCATGAAAAAAATAATTTAAATTTTAATAATAAATTTAAAAAAAGAGCTTCTATTCAAGCGTAATATTTTAAATGACTTAACTATAAAAATAAATTAAGTCATTAAAGTTAAATTAAAACAAATGAAAATTATTCACGTGAAAAAATTATATTAAAAATATTTATTAATATTGAAAAAAAAAGAAAAAAAGCATTACACCAAATTTTCTAAAATTTTATAAGTATAAGTTGTAAAATAACAAATATTTATTTGAAAAAAAAAGTTGATATAATTTTAAAGTTAGTAGATTGTTTAATTATTTGTTTGATATTAAAAAAATAAAATAAATTTTAATCATATTTATTTGTCAAATAAATATCAATAATAAAAACTCCTGATGCAAGTAAAACAAATACTGCACTTGCCATCATTTGCCCCAAGTACTCGTCTTCATATCGTGTTATATAATTATCTTGGTAATTAATTTTGTCATTAATAAGAATTAAGCCGGCAATAAGGCATAATAATGCACCAAGTCCACAGAAGGTCAGCGACTAAATACAGAAATTAAAATAACACATTAATTTTATTTATTTATTTATAATTACTATACACAGTTGAAAAAATAAAAAAAAAAATAGAATAATTTTAATTTGCAATTGTTGATTCAATATTTATTTAAAAATATTATTTTTTTTTTTTTTTTTCTAAACTTTAAAATGTAGAATAATTTTTAAATAATAAATGGAAAAAAATAATTTAAAATTTCACTTTTTTAATGTTGATTATGAATAATAGTTGAAATTTTTTTTTGAATTAATTTTTATAATTTTTCAGTAAAGAAATATAGTTACCAGTTTTAAAAAAAATATAATTTTTAGTCGTAAAAAATAATGACTTTTAATTTGAGCTAAATAATTATTTGTTAAAAATTTTATCTACTAAAAATATAATTAATTAAAAATATATGTCAATGTTAATTTAACAATAATTAAATTCTTCAAAATATACTTTTTTAAATGTATTTTCAACCATTTAGCTAAATTCTAAATTAACTAGTTTTTATTTTTTCAACTGTTGTAGAAATTTAGAATAATATTTTAAAAACAAATTACTCAATTTTTCATACCGTTTTTTTGCCAATTTTTTCACCAAGTAAATAACATATCACGATAACAGCATTGATCAGTATAAATCCACACGTTGCAACATAAATAATTCCAGCATGATTTAAATTTGGCATTAGATGATTGTTGAATGGACCAGTGAATAAACCAACTGATATAACACAAAGAAGCTACAACAAAACAAAAAAATAAAAAAAACACCAACATACATTATTAAAATTATAAAGAATATTCTTTATCTTTTTTTGTTGTTATTTTTTCAACATACAAGTTCAATGATTTTGCAAAAAAAAGGTGATTCCCCAAGGTGTCGTTTGAATCTCGAAGAGATGCTTGGTCTGCCTCCACAATTTTCCTCAGCCATTATTCCAATTGGGTTTTTTAATTTTTCACAAAATATATTTCAAAAATGTAATTTTATTTTTATACAATTTGTATATCTAAAATATAAAAAATATATTCACTTTTCATCAACTATTTCATCAAAATAATTTATTGGCAATTTTAAAAATTAAAAATTAATAAAATAAATTATATTTTTAATAAAAATAAATTGGGAAAAATTATATTTACACTAGCTGTGCTATTGAGAGAAATATATTTTTTTTTTTGACACAAGTGTTGAGATAGAAAAAACGTATATGATGGATATCTTGATGTATCATGTTATTGAGTAGCTGAATCCCCACTTTTTCAGCAAAAAAAGTTGACGCCTGTAAGTACTTAATTTACAATTGGTACAATTTTTTTAGATGACCTCAGTTTAAAGATAAAAATAATATATATTTAATAGATTGTTCAACAATGCGTAAAGCTATTTATTAATTCAAACTACATTTAACAAAAAATATATTTACAATAATTTAAAAAACACTTGTTGACTGATCAAGTTGAAAAATAAAAATTAAATATTTAAAACAATTAAGTAATTAAAAATGCAGGATTTTATATTTATAAATTAATTATTATTTGCAAAAAATATTGCCTCAATTTTAAATAATAATTTTAGATTAATTTATAATAATTTTATCTGTAAAAATTAAATACTTTTGTTGCAAACAAATTTTAAATATTGAAACTATTTTTGGAAGATAAATAGTGAGTTAGGAAATAAGCCCTACATTTTATTGAAATATACATTTAAAAAATATTCTCATAGACGTTTATTTAAGTTGACAATATTATACTATTGTTAAATTAATTAACAACATAAACTATAGCCATCATTGAACTTTTTTTAATTCCAAGATCACTAGAACACTCACAAGCATTTGTGATCATTTAAAATAATTCATTTTTAAAATTAAACGTGGGTTGAATTTTTTATATGTCATGACATTTTATAATTCAAGTCCAATTAACCCTTTGTTAATAATAAACTTTTAAAAAGAGAAAAAAAAAAAAGAGTTAAAATTTAAATATACAAAGTTTAATATTTAAAAATTGAGAAAAAAATATATATATTTTTTTTTATTTAAAAGTTTTTATTAATTTACTTTTATTCATGTATTTTGTAGAATTTTATTTCAATTGAAAATGAAATTTTAAGTGTGAGTCTCGAGAGCTTGAAGAAAATTGAAAAAGTCGAGTAGTTATTTTTATTTTTTTTAATAATCAGAGAGTGCTTTCACTCTGTAAATGGATGTACATGAATAGTGTCTATTTAACTGATGATATCTACTTGCAATTATTGTATTTTATTTATTTAAAAATATATTGATTTATTATTATTTCAATAATCTTAATTGATTGACAGTTGAGTGACAATGATCGTGAAATTTGAAAGTAACTTTGTGTTTAAAGAAAGCCAGGATTTATAGAAATTAAAAATCGAAAAAGAAAAAACTATTTCAATTGATAAATAATTTATAAACAATTGAAAAAAAATCATTTAGTATTTGTTATATATTGTTTTTATATAGATCTAATATTTAAATAGAAAAAAAATACATTAAATGTAAAAAAAACTGAGATTGTTGAGAAAATTTTTATTTAAAAATTTTCATGGACAAAAGTTTATTAGTTATTACAACTGATAAAAAAAAAAATATTGTGGTTTTTATCAGTAGTTAAAACAAACATTAATAATAGAACAAAAAAAAAAATTATTTTCTACATGTAAAGAATTTTTAAAAAATATTTTTTCAAGTAATTTTTAAAGTTTGTTTATAATTAAAATGAAAAAATGATATTTAATATTTAAAAATTATAAAAATTTAATGATTTAATTGAGAAGTGTGTGTGTGTAATGATAAATTTTTGAGAAAAATTAACAAAAAAAAATTGACATCCCTTGAGGGGGTCGAACCCTCGACCTTTGAATTAGAAGTCCAACGCGCTATCCACTGCGCCAAAGGGACATGTGATAGACTGAATTGTATTTGCATTGACAACCCACATAATCAAGTTTCGCAAATATTTTCACATTTCGAAATCAAATTCTGAATTATTGACTTGATAAATATTTTAAATCCAAATTACATTTAAATTAATATCATTTTATTTGTGTGGGAAGTTGAAAATACATTCATACAAATTTGTCAATAATAATCTGAATTTTAATTTAAAAAATAATGATTAATAATAATAAAAAAATAAAACACTTGTCTTTATTTTATCACACTAAAAATTTTTATTTTTCTTTCAATTTTTTCACTCCATTTTAATTAAAATTTACAAATTTTAATTTTCTATTTGTTTACTATTTTAAATATGATAAAAATTCAATTTAAAATTCAAGGAAAATATTTAATTTAATTTAATTTTAAACAACCAACTTAAAACTTTTTAATCCTATTATTTACAAAGTTTTTTTCACTCATCAGTATTATACAAAAAAAAAAAAAAAACCACTAGTGTTTGTAAAAATAAATAAATAAATAAATTTAGTATCATGTTAAACATGTAATTGTTTTATTGAATATTTATTTATTCATTATGACTTTCTCAGCTTTAGTCTAGTTTGTTAAATTATTAACAAGTAATATAACAAAACTGGTAGATATATTAGTCGACTTTCTTAACCCTGTCTCATTTAGAAAATGTACAGTGAAGGTGACACAGATTAATCAGTCGCATCACCCACACTAAAAATACTTACTTTCGTCCGCGAATTTTATTTTATTTTTTCCATTCAAATAAACAACAATAACAAACTAATAATAACAACAAAAAAAATAAAAAATATATATGAGAACTTAAAATACATTTGATATAAAAATAAAAATCAAATCTTAATAATAATAAAAAAAAAAAAAAATGTTATTTAGGTGTTTGATGAGAAAACAGTTGAAAATTATAAAAGTGATGTTAATAAAATTTGATATAAATAGTTGATGACATTGTTGATTAAATTGGAATGACTAATAAAAAAAAAATTATTATTTTAAATTAAAAAAAAAATTGTGAATGATGAATTATTATTACAATTCGGATATGCAACTGGGTATTATTAAAGATTCAAAATATTCATTATCATGGAGTAAAATAACGAGTAATTCAAAATTTAGTTTTTTGAAAAATCTTGTTCATGTTGCTGCATTTTATTTTGCTGTTGTTGCAGCATTATGGTGTGTTCCTAGTTGTCTTTATAATCGGTGAGAGTTTATAGCACAATAACATCACTGGGAATTTAAATAAAATAAAAAAACATATTTAAATTAAAATGATATATTTAATATTAATTATTTTTTTTTTTGATTACAGTATATCTGAGACTGGCCAAGCAGTTGTGCTGACTCTTGTTGATACAGCATCAGCAGAACTTCAAAATTTAGCTGAACCACATTTATCATCATCAGATGTACATCTAAAAACAGCTAAAAATTTATCTATTACATTATCAAATTCAATTGAAACTAATACAGATACACTAGTCTCACAATTACCTCATACAACTTCAACAATTTATTTATCAAATGAAAATATTAATAATGATACAGATAATAATATTAAAAATAATAATTTATTAGATGAAAATATCATTGATAAATCTAAAAATGATGATAAAAATTATATTACTGATAATTTAAATAATGAAAAAAATATAAAAACAACTGAAAAAATACAAATACCATCGTCAATTGAATTTGATGATGCAAAATTTATCAATAATAATGATGACAATGGTGTTGTTGGTAGTGGTGTTGGTGGTGTTGGAAGTGGTAGTGTTATTATTGATGGAATTGTTAATCAAGGTGGTACAGATAATCATGAAGATATACCATCATTTAGTGAATGGGCACAAAAACGTCTTGAAGAAGCTGAAAAAAAAAAAAATCATCAAAATGCATCAATACAAAATACAAGTAATAATTTAAAAAATATTGCAAATTTAAAAGTTAGATCTAAAAATTATGCATCACCAGATTGTGGTGCTAAAATTGTTGCTGTTAATCCAGAAGCAAGAAGTGCTAGAAGTGTACTTGTATCAACACGTGATGAATATATGTTAAATACATGTACAACACGTGTATGGTTTGTTGTTGAATTATGTGAAGCAATACAAGCTAAAAAAATTGAAATTGCAAATTTTGAATTATTTAGTTCATCACCAAAAGATTTTTCAGTATTTGTTAGTGATCGTTTTACAACACGTGATTGGAGTTTAGTTGGACAATTTACAGCACAAGATGAACGTGATATACAATCATTTACATTAAAACCACATTTATTTGGTAAATTTATTAAAATTGAATTACATTCACATTATGGTAGTGAACATTTTTGTCCAATATCATTATTTCGTGCTTATGGTACATCAGAATTTGAAGTATTAGAAACAGAAACTGAAGTACAAGAAACAATTGATATTGATAATAATAATAATAATATTGATAATGATGATGATGATGATGACGATGAAGAAATATTTGATAATAATGGTAATGATTCATCAAGAAATTTATTTGGTAGTGCTAGAGATGCTGTTATTAGAATTGTTAAAAAAGCTGCTGGAGTATTAGTTAAAAATGATAATGGTGATAATAAAACATTTAATCAAATTAATAATGATAATAATATTAATAATAATAGTATAAATATTAAAGCATTATTTAATAATTGTATAACACCAAAATATAATATTATTTGTAATAATTGTACAGATAATATATTTGATAAAATTTATCAATTAATAAGTTGTCGTATTAATTATTTAAATGAAATTATTAATATACCACTTGTGAATAATACACTTTATAATACTGATATATGTTATAATTATGGTATTAATAATACATTATTAATTAATAATTTTAATAATACAAAAAAATTATTATTTATAAAAGCTATTTATTCAAATGAATATATTATTTCATTGTGTAATTTATTGGCAATGAAAAATAATGTATTATTAGTAAATTTAACTAATGAAAAAATTATTGAAAAGCCTAATGTAACATTGTCATTATTAGCATCATCATCATCATCATCAGCATCGTTGTCATCGTTATCATTGCCACCGTTGGTTAATAATATTGATAGTTCAAATAAAATTACAGAAAGTATAATAACACAAGCAACAATTGATTGTAATACTGAAAAAGATTCTTTAAATTGTCGTCAGTCAACTGTTGCATCATTATCATCATCAGCATCAGCATCATCTGCGTCGTCATCCTTGTCATCATCGTCGTCGTCGTCATCATCATCAAAAGATTCAAATGTAATACAATCAGATGCATCAGTAGCTGATGTTCCTGATGTAAATACAGGCCTAATAAAAGATAGTAAAAATATTGAAAATACAGCATCAACAATAATCATTGGTACACAAATAAAACCATCAAAAACATTAACTAAAAATGATTATAAACGTGAATCATCAATTCCAAATTTAGAACCAAGTAAAGATATAGTTGATGAAATTTTACAAGATAATGTATTGACAACAACACCATCACCATTTGCATCAAATTCAGCAACAGTAAATCAAAAAGTAATTGAAGAATCAACAATATATGGTACACAAACAGAAACAATAACACAATCAACATCACAAATATCATCACAAAATGTTATTGATAATAATAATAATTATGATAATACAATTATTGATTTAAATATTAAATCAGATGATAATAATCAACAAGTTAAACAAGATGATAAAAAAGAAAAATTAAAAGATAATGATGATACCAATATTAATTCACATGAACAATTAAATGATGATACATTATTATCTGATTTACGTGAATTTGAAAATAGTGATACATTAATTAATAATCCATCAATAATAACACAACAACAACAACAACAACAACAACAACCAACAGCAAGTACAACACCACAACAAAAAGAATCAGTTTTTTTAAGATTATCAAATAGAATAAAAGCACTTGAAAGAAATATGTCATTAAGTGGACAATATTTAGAAGAATTAAGTAAACGTTATAAAAAACAAGTTGAAGAAATGCAAAAAACATTTGAAAGAACAACAATAACAATGAATGATGAATTTAAAAAAAATGAAGAAAGAGATAATAAAAAAATTGATGAAATAATTATATTAAAAAAACAATTATCATTATTAAGTGATACAATTGAATTAATTATTAATGAACATAATAGTTGGGGTAATAAATTATCAACATTTGGACAACATATTGTATTTATATTTATTGAAATAATAATACTTATATTAATAATAACATATTGTCGTAAAACAAATAATAATATTGATGATATTAAAACAAAAACAACAACTAAAAATACTACAATAAACAATAATAATTGTCATTTAAATAGTAAAGATAAAACAAGAAGAAAAAGTACTGAATCATCAATATGTTGTAATAATATAAATAATAAAGAAATAAAAAAACGTCGACCATCAGAAATTGCATCACGTATTAGTGGTAATTATCGTGATTTAATGATTGATACAAATACTGAAATGAAAAAAGATAAAAAAAGAAAAAAAAAAAGAGAATCATTAATGAGATTAGGCTCAAATATTGAAACAAAAAGAGATAATATTAATATTTATTTACCATCAAGAAGATCATTGTCTGTTGATACACATAATTATCGTGATAAAATTGATGAACAATTATTTGAAAAATCAGATTCAGCACCAGATTGTGAATATAATATTAATGATAATTATAAAAATAATGATAATGTTAATAAAAAATTTATATTAATTGATGAAATTGATCATTCAAATAATTTAATAATTGATAATTTGATTGAACAATTTTATGACGATTCAAAAGATACTAATGATGATAATGATGACATTAAAAATACACAACGTGGTTTAAGTATATTAAAAAATACAAAATTACGTTCATCGTCATTTATGAAAACAGCATTAAGATCAAGAAGTAAAAAAAATGATAAATCAAGTGATAATTCAAATTTACCATCATCAAAAAATAAATTAGATAAATGGGAAAAAAGTTCAATTGGTTCAAGATCTGATCAAGATAGTAGTTCATTTAATTTAAATAATTCAATTGATTTATCATTAATAAATAACAGTCAAAATGGTAATTATAATCATGGTGTTTCTGAAGACTCTGAATGTTCAAGTACAACACCAATTAATGGAAAAAAAATTAAAAAAGAAAGTGGACTCAGAAAAATGGTTAGAAAATTTTTTTGATTATCATCAAATTTAATAATGATGTTCAAATTACATAAATAAAATGACTGGAATGAATTGAAATTATTATAAATTTTTACTTTTGCAATTGTAAAAATAGAAAAAACATTTAACAGAGTTTTTTTTTCTTCAAATATCACAATGACAATGAGATGAAAAATGAAAAAAATTATAATAAAAAATATTTGTAGTTATTAAATTAGATAGGAATTAAATTGTCTTCATCTGATAGAAAAAAAATAAAAACTGTTTTTAAATAATTTAAAATTATTTACCAAAGAAATGCAAAAGTAGAAAATTAATTTATAAAAATAAACCATGTATTGATTGAATTTTTATGAATTTAATTTGAGAGAAAAAAAATTGTCGACATTGATAAAATTTTTGACGAGGTACTTTTATTTATTTATTTTTTTATTGTCTTCCCCAGCACAATTGTATTTTTATTTTTTACATATTTATTTACAAAAAAAAACAAAAAAGGCTTTTCTTCTCTTCCTTAGTCTCGAGTGACAAGTGCCTCGTCAAATATTATCTAAATAAATGAAAAATCATTTTAAATAAATAAAAGAGACAAAAAATGAAATGAAAAAATATGTTTTGAATTTTTTATTGTTAATAATAGTTTTGTTTTTGTTAATTTATATTTTCAATAATGGCCATTTGTATATTTTTTAATTTTACGATATTAATCTTAAATTAAATTATTAAAAAATATTATTAGCAGTATTAAATTCAAAACAATTTAATATCAAAATTAATTTATTCAAAAAAAAAAAAAAACAAATATCGATGAAGACATTGTGAGAATGAATAAAATGACTTTGAATTTATAAAAAAAAATATTCAACTAAATGCATTGTGTTGTTATAATGTCAATGAATTTTTTTTTTTTCTTTTGCTACTTACTTAATGTGCATTTATAATAAATAATTATAATAAAACAAACAATTTTATAACTGTAGAAATATTGGAGATTTAAAACTCTTAAAAAATAGTTAAAAATAAAGAGAAATTAAGTTTGATAATAATTTTTAAATATTACAATACAATAATAATATAAATTTATTATTTAAAATACATTATATAAATTGCTAGATATTACAAAATAATAATTCATCATTTAATAATTCAAAAATAAAAAGATAATCTCGATAAAAATTCGAACAAAAAAGCAAAAATTTTACTATTTATTTCGTTTCGAATTGAAAGATTTGTTAATTAATTATCCTAGTCGATATTGTTGCAAAAATTAAACGGTATTTATTTTAATTTTGTTCTGATAAATATTCAAAAAATGGTCAAAGTCTTAAATACCCTTCTTTTTAAAAGAAAAAAAAATATATATATTCAATTTTTAAAAGTAAAAAATAATTCAGTAATAATTGTACATTGAAAAAAAAAGATGAATAAATTAAATATTATTTTATTTTTAACAGTTAAAAATAATAATAATAATAATAGTTTTTCCAAAAATTAAATATTATTATTTATCAAAAAGAAAAATTATTATTTATTTTTAAAATCGTCTATCTAATCTGGCTGTTTTTTTTTTTTGTTAGTTATAATTTAGTTTAATAAATATTCTACGTAATTTTGTTGATAAATATTTTGAATGATTGTCTAGTTGTATTCAGAAGGTATTATTTCTTGAATTTGTTTGTTAAATTAAAAATAAATAAATAATTATGGACAAAATTATGATTAAGTTAGTTTTGTGTAAAATATGACAAAAGAATAATGAAAGTAAAAAAAAAAAAAGAATATTATCAAACAAATATTGTTTATTTATTTTTTATTATCATAAGAATATTTATAAATTTATCAAAATTATGCCTCACTTGTTAGCTCATCAAGAAGCTCAGCTGCATCAACAATATCATCATTTAATAATTTTTTAAAACGTTTAAGCATTGAAGATAATATTATTTGCAGAGAAATTTCTCCGTCAATTTTTAATAACACAAAAAATTCACCGTAAAGTTTCGAAAAAAATTAGCAACTTTTTCATTGAGCATCTACAGGTTTCGAAATACACTTTTAAATGTAAAAATGCATTTGAATTTAAACATATAAATGTTCAAATAACATTAGTGAATTTTAAAAAATATTAGTGAATTTAAAAAATAAGCCAAAAAAATTAAAAAATTTTTAATCTTTATATATGTTTCTTTTTATACCAGGGCCAATAAGAATACTTGGCACTTTACTATCCAAGTCAATTTCAATGTCGACTTCGTGTCTGATGAATACACTGTAAAATAATAAATAATATTATAAATGATGGACATTATTTATAAACAGTGTTATCAAGAACTTTTTCATTGATATTAATGATAATTAATCAATATATTAATTATTAATTTAAATAACATAAGAAAAAGGTTTAAAATTATTGATTAATATTTAATTTACCGTTGTTCACTGCTTGCTTCAATGAATAGATCACCGCTCTGAAGTTGCATTCGAAGTATACCAATTTTTGATGTTCCATCTTTTTTTAAATCCGCAATTCCATTTTTTGAAGATCCAGGCAATTTATTCTTGTTAGCTTGAATGTCAACTGTGTAATCGATAATAAAACTGTAAAAAAAAAAATATTTGTTATTAAAATTTTATTAGAGACATAAATAAATAATAAATTTTTAATGAGTCAATTTTTATCCCTTGATAGAACATTAATAATGTGATAATTAAATATAATTTTAATAAACAAAAAATTGGTTTCAAATTATTGTGAACAATATTTGACTTACGTATCTTCAAGATTTTCTGACGATATTTTTTGTTGAGCTCCTTTAAGTGACGCAATCATTGGAAATTTTAGTTTCATTCTTCCAAATATATTTGGTTCATCAGTTCTAAATAAATAATCAAAACTCATAATAAGTAATAATTGTTTTTTTATTTAAAAATAAAAATATATTAATTGAATAATTTTAAAAAACAAAAATTAGTTTAAAATAATTGATTAATACTCGACTTACAATTCATAAATACTGTCTTCAGTTGCAGTCACCCGACGTGTCATGGGTACAGGTGGGAAAGACTTTCTGTAAGGTAATATCGATATTAATAATGATGTATATTTTTTATTGAGACGGTCATTTTCTTTACTCAATAGAACATTAATAATTAATATGATAATTAAATAATTTTACTACTTACTCTAAAAGGCCCGACTGTTCTGATTTTGATATTACTTTAGCAGGATAAGTTATAAATTTATCAGAAAAAAGTATTCTTGGAGATGATTCGTAACCACCATCCTCCAATAATTTAGGTGGGCTTCTGTGAAATTTAACATGAACTGCATGTTTCAATATAAAACTGTAAAATAAAAATTATGTTATTAATACTATATACTTATCATCGATAATTTATTAGAGATATAATCAATGAATCGAAATTCATGATGAATCAATTTTTTTTTACCTAATAAAAAATTAATAATAAATGTATATTTAGAATTGTTTAAAATTTTAACTTACGTTTCGTCAGTATCTTTTGTTTTAAATGTTAATTCATCACCCTTAAGTGATACATTCCATTTGCCTAACCAAAATGATACTGCTTTTACTACTTCATCTTTAATTATATTGCTTTTAGGTTCAATTGATTTTCCGTTAAATTCAATGCTAAATGTGGGAGGCAAAATTAAACTGTAAAATAATAAATATTATTAATGATATATATTTTTTTATTAACAGTTTAATAAAATTATACCAAAATAATGGTTAATTTTTTTGTCCATATGCTTAACATCTAGTAATTTGCGAGACATTATATAATAATTATTTAATTAAAAATATAAATTTCATCATAAGACGAAAATTTGAGATAAATATGTTAAGCACCTGGCCTTGATAATAAGTAATTTTAATTATCAAAGAATCAGTTGAAAATTATTGATTAATATACCACTTACTTTTTCACTATTTCCTGTGTTACTAGTCCAACTTTACCACTATTAAGTGATACCTCATAATTATCAATGTTTGATACTTTAATTTCATCATCAGCAAATATTGAGAATATTTTTTTTCCAGCAGCCCGTATGATTGTTCCAAAATTAGTTGATAATTTTTTAGCTTTATAAAAATGATAAATAATATTAATTTAAAAATTGTGATGGTGGACGATTGCAGGTAAAACTTGTCTAACTTTATAAAAATAACCCTAAATTCACTCTAAATCACATGAAATGACATGAAATCACACTTTATATCTACTCTAAAGTGTTTGTCATTAATACAGGCTTACTTTCTTTTTAATAATTAAATTTAAAAAAATATATTATTCTTTACCTTGAATAGACTGTAATTTTACAAATTTATTATGGTTGAGATAATTTGGTTGAAGTAATGACAATGTATTATTTATACGACTAGTCGTGTACGTCATAGATCGTAGATATTTTGTTGTGCTAAGACGCAATGTATTTCGTAAAATTTCACTCATTTTTTTTATTTTTATTTTTTAAACGATAATTTTTTAACAGTTAACAATACTAATTGTTCAAACAATCTATAAATTTTTTTGATAAACTTGATAAACAATGTGAGGAGAACAAAGTAACTTGTCGACAAGGCTGTGTATCCAGCGGTATCCAGTATCAGAAAAAACAACTAACAAGAGAGAATCATCTTTTTCCATGCATATTTAATAAGACACCTCCAACAAAGCTACCGATTGTGCCAATTTGAATATAATTACTCAATTTGAAGCTGAATTTGTTTAGTGACTAGCTCGAATTCATCTAGCTTTTGGCTAAATCTAAATTTTTTAATTTATATAATATTATATTTTCTAAAAATATAGTAATAAATTTAAGTTTGATTACAAATTATTCGAAATAAATCATGTCATTGAACGTATCTAGTAATTTATTCCTATAAACAAAATACCTGAAAATAAATTTAAATATAAATACTGATTTAAATGAATTATTTAAATTTAAAAATAATGCATTGTTTATCAATTTATTATTTACGAGACAAAAAAAAANAGAGTTAAATAAAAAAGCTAAATAAATAAAATATAAAGAGATAAAATTAGCCAACTTACAAAAAGAATATTACTAAATCAATATTGTTTATTTATTTTTTATTATCATAAAAATATTTATAAATGTGCTAAAATTATGCTTCTATCGTTAGCTCATCAAGAAGTTCAGCTGCATCAACAATATCATCATTTAATAATTTTTTATTTTTAACTCTTTGATTAAAATCATCAACAGATACTTTCCATTCATTTTTCCATTGATCAATATTTTTCTTAACATTCGTACACATGAATATTTCATTAAGAATAATTTTCATTTTCATTGATGTTATTGATGTAAATGTATTTGTCAATTTATTTAAAACTCCTGGTCTTAAATTTTTATCTCGACAAACAAAATTAAGAATAAAAATTCCATTATCATCAAGACATTTTGATACATTTGTTAATACAGATGTATCTAAAAATTCTTTTGGTGGACAACACATTCCAAGTGATGGATCTTTACCATCAACATCAAATAATATTGCATCAAATTTTTTATTATTTAATGCAGCATCATTGATGAATTTAATTCCATCATCAATACATACACTTGTTCTATTATCTTGTACAAAATCAAACCAATTTGTTGCTATTTTAAGCATAGCCTCATCAATTTCAACAGCAGTTATATTTAATTTTTCATAACAATTATTAAGAAATAAACATAAACCACCACCACCAAGTCCAATAACAAGTATATTTTTAATTTCATTATCATTTTTCATCAATGAATTAATACCAACAGACATATAAGGATGATATTCACATGATAATACACCTGGATTAACAATTAGCTTTCTTTTACCTCTTCTACTTTTAGATAATTTCATTTCAGCTTCACTTTGTACAACAAATTGATTATCCAAAAATACTAACCGTCTTGTATGTACTTTATTATCATCATCAATAACATCTTCAATTAAATATTTACCAGAATATTTACTTTCACCTTGATGAATCAATTCACGTTTACCAATATCAGCACCAAGTGATAAATAATTAATAACATAATTTTTAGGTAAACCAGATGGTGATAAATTTTTAATACTTGATGATAGCTCAATTTTAATATCATCCCAATTATTAAATGTATGATTTCTTCCTAGCACAACAATAGCAACACGATCTTTATCAACATTACCAAGAAATTCTTTTCTACCTTGTGATGTTGAAAATAACCAATCAGTTTCTCTACCTTGTGGTACTAAAAATGCAGCATATGTTTTACCAGATGAATTTGGTTTATCTAATACATATATTTTATATCTTGGACAATCATTACCAGGTTGATAAAGATCTAAATTAATTTCACCAATATCAGATACATTTTTTTTTGATAATCTATCACATACAAGAGCTGATTGTTGTACAGATAATATTGAATTAATTAATTCATCTTCATTTTTAACTTTAATTGGTGTATCATCTGTTAATGATAATTCTAAAATTTTTTCTTTTATACCTGGAAATTTTGTAGCCATTATTGAAAATACTGGTATTGAACTACCTTCTTCATTTTTAGTTTTATTTTCAGCCTCATGACATCTTGTTATTCTTAGCATAAAATTTTTTAATGCAAAATAAGAAACAAATTTACGTAAAATATGTTCTTGAAGTAAAGAAATACATATGTATCTTCCACCACGACAAAGTACTCTTGTTATTTCATTGAAAAATTTATCAATTGTTTTTTGTGTTTCAATTGAATCATCAGGCATCAATGCATCTAATGTACCTTTATCAATAATAACACTAAATTTTTCATCTGCATAAGACATTGAAGTTGCATCCATTTGTTCAAATATTAAATTTGGACGATCAATACGATTTTTATCCTTCATTTGATCAATAACTATTTTTGATATGTCAATACTTGTTATGTTCCTAAAATAATTTTATAATTACAGCATTGTTTATTGAGTTGTTTTAATGTATTATTAAATACCTACCTGTAACCAACATCATGTAAATCCATTGTTAAAGTTGAATTACCACAACCAACTACAAGAATATTATCCTTTGTTTTAACAAATTTTGATATTTGTCCACATAGTTCTGGATACTCGCCATACCTTTTGATTAATTAATTAATTAATTATATATAAATAAATATGAAAAACAAAAACAACAATATTGATTGTAAATAGTTTGATTAATTGTTGTTAAAAATTTTACCATTCAAATGCTTTTTTTCCACGTTTTTTAAAAAAAGAATTCCAATAATCGGCTTTGCTAAATTCTTCATGACATTTTGGTAATAAATTCATTATTTATATTTTTATTGTTTTATTTATGTTTTTAAATTTTGATGTTTATTAATGATAAACAATATATTATTGAGGTTAATCAAAAGTCAAAACACGTGTGTGACGTCGTGATTGTTATTTTTCGATGATAATGTAGAAATTTTTTTTGTTGGTTTATAGAAAAAATTGTAGATGGAAAAATAACATGATTTTTTTGATGAAAATATATTTCAACTACTCATTAGTATTATTTAAAACGTTTAAAAATTGCAGATAATATTATTTGCAGAGAAATTTCTCCGGCAATTTTTAATTACACAAAAAATTCATCGTAAAGTTTCGAAAAAAATTAGCAACTTTTTCATTGAGCATCTACAGGTTTCGAAATACACTTTCAAATGTAAAATACATTACTGGATTTTAAAAAATATTAGTCAATTTAAAAAATAAGCCAAAAAAAATGAAGAATCTGTCGTTTATTTAAGAAAAAAATTTATTTATTTTAATTTATCTTGTCTTTTTGATTCAAAAAAAATATATATTATCTGCCAAATAGATAATTCAACTTCAAAAACTATTATAGATAATAATTTGATAAAAAAATTTCATTATATTCCATAATTATATTTTGAGCAATTTATTTAAACATTATCATCATTTGAATTTTTTTTTTCATTTAAATTCGTGTAAAATTTAGTCGAGAAACGTTGGAGAAATGGTAAAAAGATTTTTGGTTGAAAAATTGGTGGAGAAATATCTCAGCCATTTCTCCAAACACGGATTATTTTTGGGAAAAGACGGAGAAATATTTTCACCGGGATTTCTTTGGTATAGAATGCAAATATGAGCAACCTCTTTAGCAATTTGCAATTGTTTAGGATCAGCTACTGGCTAAATAACCATGCACTTTGTAAACTGGATGGGAAGAAGCAAATTGTTACTGGGTCGTTGAGACAATCAAGAGGATTTTTGGAAGCACATTTTCGAAATTTGCTGATATCAGTACGCGTGGCTGAAATAATCGGATGATAAAAACGTTTTATAATCAATGAATCATACTTTCATCTTTTTGTTTTGGGTATAATAAGTAATGAAACTCGTTGTATTGACAAATTTTATATTGAGGTTGTGTAGCTTCATTTTTGCGGCCATTTTACTCAGATATAGTTTCAATGAATTACTAGTATAATAAATTCAAAAACTTAAAAATACTACAAATAAAATTAGTAATTTATTCAAACTATATCTGGAAAAAGGGGCTGTAAGCCTAGTAGATTGGCAAGCTGCTAATTGCTAAAGGATCGATCATAAAAGATTGCTCTTTAAAAAAACGCCAAAGAGCAAATATTATTTTCATTTTTTATAATATTATAAAATTTTAAAATAATTGATTTTTTTAATAATCCATAACTGTATTAATTCATTTTATATATTAAAAAATATTAGTGAATTTAAAATATAAGACAAAAAAAATAAAGAATCTGTCGTTTATTTAAGAAAAAAATTTATCTATTTTTATTTATCTTGTCTTTTTTTATTCAAAAAAAAATATATATAAAAATGTATATCTGCCAAATAGATAATTCAACTTCAAAAACTATTATAGATAATAATTTGATAAAAAAATTTCATTATATTCCATAATTATATTTTGAGAAATTTATTTAAACATTATCATCATTTTAAATCTTCATTCTGCTAATATTCTTCAAGGATATAAATTTTTTTAAATTCAATTTCGTTGTATATCAAATTATAAAAATATTTAATATTATATATGACCATATTCACCACAATCCAACAACAGTAATAATAAAATTAAAAAATAAAAAATAAAAAAAAAATTGGCGTGTGCACCACATAAATGAAATTGACACCTGCCATAAAAAATCCCAATAATAAACCAAAATAAATTTCTTTTAATTTTTCTATATTTTTCGTTGATTTAACTGTTGTTATTATTTATTTATTAATTTTTTTTTCAACTCTATTTATAAAGAATCATTTAAAAAAAAAAAAAATTCTTTTATTTTTTTACAATTCATTATTTTATGCAATTAAAATTCATAACACCCTTGAATTATTTTAGAATGAAGTCTAGTTATCTAGGTCAGTGTTACAAATGTCTATTATTATTTGCTAGAAATTATAGACACCTGTCTCAAAAAAAAATAACGTATCTTTAAAATAAAAAAAAAAAAAGGTCGTCATCACATCGTCCGCTTTTTAAAAATATATATTTTGTTTTTAAAATTAATAGAATTTTTTTTTAAGAATGATACAAGTGTGTGGATTATTTTTATATATTGGGGTGTGTAGTTTTGATGAAATTGAATTCGGAGCAAATTCTTTCGAGGAGTGAAAAAGGAAAACACAAAACTCAGAACACCTTGCGGCAGCTGTCAGGTGATCACAGGGCTCAATCATTCAAGTCGGAAAAATCTTGACCTTTTTTTTTTTTTACAAATTTCATTTTTTATTTTAAAAAACCCCTTTATTATTATTATTTTCTTTTTTCTACACCTCTCAGCAAACCCTTAAAAAACAGATTTATTTTTTTTTCAAATTCACCTGTAACAGAAGCACGTGGCACAAAAAAAATATATAAATCTTAAAGGGATCAAGAATTTTTTTCATATATATTTCCAAAAATATCTTTTTTCCCCGAGAGAAAAAAAAGCAAAGAAAAAGGTGAATATTTTTTTTGTTTTTATATTTAATTTTCTATATATTTCAACATCAATTTTTATTATCTGATTTATATTTTGTTATAGTGAATTTTAAATCTTGAATATCCAAGTTTTTTTTTTTTCAAATTGTTTTCCTTTTTTGGATGATTGATTATTTTTTTTTTTTTGAAAAAAGAAAATGAAAAAAACTATATATTTGATCGATTGCACCTGTAAATACTTCAACACACAATTTGACTTAATTTTTTATATTTTTAAATATTAAAATAAAACGGTTATTTTTGGTTTTCTTTTTTTTTTTAAATAAAGTAGTACTGTTTGTATATATATCATTGCACAAAATGGATTAATCGTTGAAGAATTGATTCACGCCATGTAGATATTACATTTGGTTACCCGCTGACTTACCCACTTTTTGGATCGTCAATCTTGATTAAGATCAAAGTATCATTTTTATATATGTTTGTGTATACAACGCACGCGTTCATGTACATTTTAAAGAAAAAAAAAAAATGATAATTATTTTTATTCAAGACGTGAATTCATGCGTACAGGTGAGTCGATTAAGAAAAATATAATAAATAATAATAAATAAATTAAAAATAAATATACATAAACAAGTCATTAAAAAAAATTAAAGTAAATATTATTATTAAAGTTAACTTAATTATCAATTCAAGGTGTATATAAATATTCAATTTTTTAACAACTTTAATTTCCGTAAAAATTTCTACAATTATATTTTAGTGTTGTCGATAATTCAGTACCCAAAAATCTTTAAAAAAAAATAATTAAAATATTTTATTTAGTTGTTTTATATTGATAAAAAATTACATTGTTATCTTAAATATAACAATGTTCTAAATTTTTTTTTATCTTTAAATTCGTGTAAAATTTAGTCGAGAAAAATTGGAGAAATGGTAGAGAGATTTTTGGTTGAAGAATTGAACCAACCACGGATTATTTTTAAAAGACGGAGAAATATTTCCACCGGGGTTTCTTTGGTATAGAATGCAAATATGAGCAACCTCTTCAGCAATTCGCAATTGTTTAGGATCAGCTACTGGCTAAATAACCATGCACTTTGTAAACTGGATGGGAAGAAGCAAATTGTTACTGGGTCGTTGAGACAATCAAGAGGATTTTTGTAAGCACATTTTCGGAACTTGCTGATATCAGTACGCCTGACTGAAATACGGATGATAAAACGTTTTATAATCAATGTAATAAAAAGTTCGTTGTTGACTTTTGTTATCGTGTATATTTGATAAAGGAGTATTACCATTATTATTTGTCGTTCATCTTTAAGCACTTTTGTTCTAATTTGTGTATCATTTAATTGAGTTTGCGGCCATTTTACTCAGATATAGTTTCAATGAATTACTAGTATAATAAATTCAAAAACTTAAAAATACTACAAATAAAATTAGTAATTTATTCAAACTATATCTGGAAAAAGGGGCTGTAAGCCTAGTAGATTGGCAAGCTGCTAATTGCTAAAGGATCGATCATAAAAGATTGCTCTTTAAAAAAACGCCAAAGAGCAAATATTATTTTCATTTTTTATAATATTATAAAATTTTAAAATAATTGATTTTTTTAATAATCTATAACCGTATCAATTCATTTTATAAATTACCCAATTGAAATTTTATATTTTCAATTTTTTAATATTATACATAAAATAAATAATTTGAACAAAAATAAAGCCTAAAAAAATTTGAAATCAATAATGCTTAGTTTCCCTTGATTATATGATTTAAAAAAATAAAAAAAAAAACACCTTTTCCACTTTTTATTTAAAAAATAATATACAATATTTATCAGCTGTCTCGCCTTTAATGCATCAACGAAAGCAACATGATTGTCGTTGACATTTGTTTTTATGTTGTTGCCCATTTACGCGATCACTTTATGTACTTCTCATTATGCCCATAATAATAAAGTTTTTATAAAAAAAAAAAAAAACTTTTGCATCGTTAAATGAATTTTAATCATCATTAATTTTTAAATAATTACCGATTAAAATTGACTTTGATATAAATAATTATTTAAAGAAAGAAATTGTAAATTTATTTAAATAAATTTATTATATTTTTTATTATTATTTGTGTATATACAAAATTACATCTGATTGCAATTTTTATATTTTAAAAGTATCCTAACATTATAATAAAATCGAGTCGGCACATGCCAAAATTTTTTTGAAGTTTAAAAAATTTCAAAATTAATTTTATATAATATCATCAAAACTCTTTACTTTATTTTATTTTTTAAACTGATTGTTTACAATATCACATAGAGACAATATGGATTTCCAAAAATTTTATCATAATAAAAAATTATTACAATTTTTTATATATATTATTTTTTCGACTCGTTAGAATAATTATGTTCAAAATAATTAGGTGTATGTTATGGTGGTAAAGTGCGAAAGAGTTACTGCCCAATGCCAGAGGCTAAAATTTTTTTTACACAAAGAATACTAAAGCTAAATGAAAACAAAGATAATGAAAAAAAAAAATTAGAAAAAAAAGAAGCAGAAAAAGAATAACCCAAAAAAAAAGAAAAAATTAAAAAATTATAAATGAAAAATAAAAAAACATTGGGCATGGTTTGAACGGTGTATTTGACCGTTACTTTTCATGTTCTCGTTAATGGTATATTAAAAAAAAAAAAAAAAAAAACTTGATTTTTATTTTAAAGAATATCCATTAGCAAAGTGCGATATAAAAATTTAGAAATAACGACATACAGGTGTTGCTAGATTTCATCTTTAACCCGATTCATTGTTGACAAATTGTAAACAATAAATTTTTAAAATATTTATATATATACTTGCGGACGATCCAATTATTTTTATTGTAAATTTTTTTAACAACTAATTTGTAATCACGATCGTTAAGTTAAAAAATAAATAAATAACAAAAAAAAAATATATATTATGTAGCTATAAAAAATATTTAAGTATCGTACTGAATCATTCTAATTTTTTTTTTTTGATAATCAGAGAACATGGGCCGGCTCGATTAAGACATTACATTTACACTCGGCAACACCTGCGTTATTATTATTTAGCAGAAATATAAAAATACATAATAATGATATATTTTTTATAAATATATATATATATAATCCAGAAGAATATATATGTGCAGTGATTCGTGAGTTAATAAACTTTTTGCTAATTTTTTTTTTGTTTATTATAATAATGTTATTTTGATATTAACAGTCAAGGTATATATTTATTTACTAAATTGCATTTTAATTGAGATAGTTTTTTTTATATCGAAACTATACACATGTGTATAGCTGCGAGTTTGAAAAAGATGTTGAGATTTATTGCATGTCATATTAAAAAATATATATAAAAAGTTTAATTTGATTTTAAATTAATATATTTTTTTTTAATGACTGTTTTGTTGTATATTCACATTTTTTGTTTGTTTTCCCTTTTTAATTTAGGGCATATACAAAAAAATTTAGATGTAATTTTTATTACTTTTTAAAAGTCCAAAAACGTAACACTAAAAGTAAAATAATTTGTTTAATTTTCAATTAATTTATTATAGCGTTTAAAAATTAATAAAAATCAGTGAAAATTATTTTTTTTTTAGTAAAAATTGTCGTGTTAATTGAGAAACAATATGACTGTTTAATAAATTAAATTATTTTAATTAAAAAAAATATATATTTCAATAATTTGATAAGATAAATTTATATTTTTTCAAAATAAATTACCCATTAAAAATTAAAATATTGATAAAATTTTTTAATTTTCATCATTTATTATACATAAATGATAAATATAAAAATATAATAAACGCATATGACTATTTTTATTAACTTAAAATATCCAACAGGTATATAAAATTCAACATGGTAACACAGTAAAATAAGAGAGTTATATTGAGGCACGCGTAAATGTGTATATGCGTTTTAAACGATATAAAATGTGCAGGTGGTAAAAAGCTTTGGAAAAGAGCCACCTGTATATATTTCGTTATTTTTCTTGTATCCTTTTACCTCATCCCCCAATCATCATTTAACCATTACATATATTTTCCTCAACACACAATTAAATTTATACATATATACACATCGTAACTCCTGGTTTTATCAATACATGCGTTTACAACGACGATTCGAAATCATGTGTAACTCATTCCAATATATATATATTTAATTGGCGAAATCATCTGCAATGTGTTACTGAGCGTGAACAAATTTTTTCAATGTCACCTTTTATTATATATACACCTAAAATACATCCAAATTTATATATAATTTTATTTATAAATATTTGGACAAATATATTCTAAATATAAATTGAGTTAATTTAATTTTTAAAAATAGAAAAATATATTTTACATTAAAAACAACGTTATTATGTTTTTGTCCTTTTTATTTTTTCAAATTTTAAAAGGTATACTGTTTCTTTTACATTTGTATAGGGATCTAAACTATAAATTTATAAACTTTTTTTGTTAAAAAAAAAAATTAGAATAATAATACAAAAATTAAAATAACTTAAAAAAATTGAATATAAAATAAATGTATAATTAGAAATACATTGTTGTATATATGTACATTTAGATTTTATATATATACAAAAGATTGACCACTGTGAACTTGGTGAATCACCAAAAATTCAGTGCCAGGGATTTTTTTTTGCTAGGGGTGGTTTAGTGCGCGTCCATCCATCGTTGCGTGACGCCCTTTTCATTGTTTAAATAGGGATTGGCTAAAAGAGTAAGAGAGATGATAATAATAACAAAATAATAAATGTTTTTTTTTTTTTTATTTTTAAACTGGTTGATGATGAGCCTAAAAAGTTGGGGGTGCAAATGAGGATGGTCGGGGTCAAGCACCGGAAGTTATATTGCCCTGTTTTATATTCCAAGTACCAGGCGGGGTTACCGTGGTTCGATGGGCCCTATTTTTTTTTTTTTTTAAATTTATTTTTGTTGATGGCACATCACAAATTAACCCCTCGGTTCTTCTTTCGATATACTTGGTTGGTGATCGAGACCAGGGGATGGCCTATGCATCCCCCTGCGATCACTTATGTTTTATTTTTTTTTGTTTTTTTTATATTTTTGTATATATAAAGAGGATACTTTTTATTTATTTATTTATTTTTTTTGTCAACTATTGCCATATGCTGTGCAGGTGAAGACGTACAAGTACGCTTGTATTTATAAATGTATATATATGGTCAAGACCGTATCGGTGATGAGCACGAGCCTTGGATTTTTATATATATATTTATACTTGCATGTGCGCACGCCCCAACGCGTGTCCTTTCTCATCCCCTACTTTTATTTGACGCCATTATTAAAATTATTTATAAAAAAAAAGAAAAAAAAAAACAATTTTTCATTTATAAAATATAATAAATAAATATTTTCATTTAATAATTTAATTTAAAAATGGATTTCCCATCTTGAAAATTTTTAATATAAATTATTCATTTTAATTTTGTAAAAATAATTAAAAAAACTGATAAATTTATTTTTTATTTTAATAAATTTTATTAGAAATATATATTTATATTTTTTTCACGAAATTTATTCATNGTATATTGAAATTTGAAAAAAAAAATTAATGAATTTTTATATAAAATTTGATAAGAAAAATAATTAAAAAATAATAAAATAATTTATAATTAAGGATGTGGTAGAGTTTGATAAAATTGCAAATAAAAAAAATTAAAAAAAAATATGAAAAAAAAGTATATCTCATCAACCTGTTTTTCAAGAAGATGTCATTAAAAGTTATAATATGTCGTTGCCGAAACGAGATACATTATGATACCAATCATAAATCACAGTTCGTTGAATCTACAGATAACCAATTAAGGTACCCAATAACGAGATACCATACTGGTGGCTTCTGTAAGCGTGAAGTACAAGGCACATTCCACAAAGTCACTGTAATTTTTCAGGTTCATCGATACATTGAACAAGATTTTGCAGACGATTGAACACGTCAGTTATTTGAACTGTATACTATAGTGCATTGAATGGAGACAAAACTTGAGACGAGAATTCACACACAAGTTTAAACATTGTCGTGATATGAACATGAGAAGATGAGAGTTGTTTCAGTGTGTATAACCTGCACAATGAGAATAGAAGTTAAACAACTTTTTGTGTATATATAATGATCGGTAGAGATATATATTTATATATACGATCAACGACGACTCACTGTAAATCTTACTTGATAAAAAAAATATTGCAATATAAATAAATAAATAAATAAATGTTTAAAATCATCAGATCGATTTCCAATTGAATCAATCATTATATCCATATTTGACGAATTTAGGTTAAAATGATTTTAAAATTAAGGTGCAATAAAAATAACTGGAAAATGAGAATAATAAATTATCGAAAATTTATATTTTATGGTGCTTTGATGTATAATTATATTTTTTTTTTTTCGAAAATACTTATTCTCTTTTGTTTTTGATTGATATTTTTTTTATATAATTTTATGACAATTCAAATGGAGGGATACGCAATTGTTAGAAAGCTCATGAGCTTTTTTAGCTTGAAAAAACAAAAAATTTGTATTGAAATAAAGAAGAGTTATTGGATAAAAAAAAAATGAAAAGTTATGAATTTTATTACTGAATAAAAGTCATTTAAAAATTAGGCAAATCAAATGATTATTATATTCAAACATGATATTAATGTCTCTTATTAAATTGGATATATTTTTTAGCTGTCAATTTTTCTTCTGCATCTATAACTAAATTGTTATCAGAATAAAAATAAAGCAAATTGTTGTAGTCCTCAATTTAAATAACCAAAATAAACAATGATAATAAATATATTTACGACTCATTTTTATCAATTATATTTTACAAAAAATTATATTTTAAATACCACCGATTATAATCAATTAAAATTACTTTGTAAAACCAAATTTTCAATCTTTATAAAATCGAGAAATCTAAAAATACAAATAAATTAAAGGTAAATTTACTCAAAGAGTCTCTATTTGTTTTGTAATAACAAAAAAAAAAAATAGAACACTTGTCTTTTGTCACCAAAAACATACGATTTTTTCTAAAGAATATGGAGAAGTTGAAGATTTGAACAAAAGCCTTGAATTTTATCAATTTTCACTGTCTCAATTGTATTTGTATAAATAAAAAAAATAATCATCTTATTGGTACACGTAATCTATGTCTAATTATTTTAAAATAAACTTAAAAATATTATTTTTCAAATTAACTGATGATTATTATTTAAAAAAAATGATGACTCAAGAAATTGTTGTTGATGCAGTTTTTTAATAAAAGATTTTTAAATTAAAATTTTTTTTTAAAAATAACATGAATAAATTTAAAAATTAGGCCAGTAAAATAATTATATTTAAGCACGATAATTTTTTAGGACAAGAATATGTGTGCCATACTTGCTGTAATTTTGGATTGACGCAAAACATTAATGGTAAATTATTAATGAGTTGTTGAAAAGGTGAGTTGTTTGTACGTGGCACGAATGAAACAAACAAGTTGAGATAATAAATATTGTCTTTATTTTTTTTTATAAGTGCGAGATAAAAAAAAAAAAAATTAAATAAAAAAATTACATCATTGATAATGGAGCAAATCTATCTCAGACACGTCAGTGATTTATGTTTTGTCGGCATCAATTCAAGATCTATATCAAAACTTGTTAATTTTTTTGTTGAAAAAAAAAAATTCCACAAGCTCTGTGCAATTTTATAATCAGAATATTGTATATAGTACTATTTTTTTGTCGTTGTATAAATAAAATAACAATTTAAAAAGTCTTTGAGATTAGCCATTAAAAATTTGTCAAGTGATAACTTTCGAATGTCATTATTTATTTATTGCTTTTATATTTATTTATATTTATTTATTTATATTTATATTTTTTTTGAAGAAGTCAGTAATACTTAATCGAACTTTCACCAGCCCTTTTTGGTGTTGGGGAATCTGGAGTACCTTACATACTTGAACATGCCGAATTTAGTTTGATCAAAGTATCTTTTTTTTTTTTTTTTTTTTACCTCCAAATTTGGGATCATGTTTCAGATGATCAACTGTCGTTTTACCAGCAGCATGTATGACTGATACCAGATTCTTCTTTATTTTTTATTTCATATGAAAAAACAAAAAATAAATAAAATTGAAATAAAATAAAACTACCTTAATTAAAACAGAAAAAAAAACACATCAATAAAATATAATAAAATAATAATAATAATAATTCATTTTGTTTAAATAAGGATTGTTAAAAATTAATATTTATATATATTTTTATAATAATTTGTTATTGAATTATAAATTAAGAATTATTTATGTGTAATAAATAAATAAATTTTGAAAAAAAAATAATATACAATATTTAAAAAATAAATATTGGTAAAATTTAATTTTAAATAATAACATTTAGTTGTTATGATTAGTAAAATGATTAATTAATTGGATTTTTAATTAATTATTTAAAAAAAACATAAGCTTTTGAATTTAATATTTATTTTTTTTAATTTTTTTGATAAATATTTTTGTTGTAATTTTGAAATTTTCATTGAATAATAATAAAATAAATATTACTCGTATGTTTTAATTAAAAAATGAATTATATTTTTCATTAATTTATAAATGTTATAATTAAAATTAAAAAGAATTAAAATTTTTTTATTTAAAAAACTTGCATCTTTTAAAAGATAACAAATTTTTATAAAATATGTATAAAAAAAAAAAATGGTTTTAATGGCTCTATTTAATTTTTTTTATAAAATAAAATCAACCATCTGGTAATCTCAAAAAAAAAATCGAAAACGCAATTTTGATTTTAGATTTTTAATATGACTTATTTATATACCTTTTAATTTCTTTAATTTTATTTTTTTTTTTTCGTGAGGAAGTTGAGGTATAGGATCTATTTTTTAATATGATTCAGCACGTGGCACTCGAGGGATATAACTGTCACCATAAAATATCGATCTATCACTTGAATAATGGGCCAGAGAATATCCTTTTTTATTTTTTTTTTTTCTTTGGAGCCTTTCTTTCTTCATCCGATCGAGAGCCAACTGACGTTTTTTTTTTTTTATTTTATTTTCTAGATCGCACGTGGCTTTATTCTGAAGCTCAACGCCACAAGTCATTTAAAAAAAAAAAAAAACTCAATTGATCCTTCAAACTTTATGAATTTTAAATTATTAAAATTATCATTATATTATTGTACTACTTGAAAAATAAAACCAACGATAGCTAAAACAAAAATGTAATTTTTTTTTTTCGTTCAATTTTTCATACAAACATATCACCTGGACATTTAATATTGTAATAAAATTAATTATAAAAAAAAAACATTAATATTTCTTTAACAAACAAAGAAATAAAATTAAAAAAAAAAAAAAAAAATTAAATCGAAATTAAACCAAGGGGGGATTTGTCTGACAGGAACGAATCTTCTTTATTTTGTTACCTCCAATTAATGTGCCACATGACGTTTTTCGAAACGGAAATCGGGGGTTGAAAAATATTTTGTATATATATATATTTTTAGGGGAATAGATAGAAAAAGAGTAGAAAGAGGGGAAATAAACCCTGATCGGTGCAAACGATCGTAAAGGTTACATCAAAGGTTTATTTTGTGTACCATCCAGACGTTTTTAAGAGGGCCCCTTCAAAAAGTTAATTGCTAATCGCATCATCTCCACCCACCGATAACTTTTCGTGTTATAAATTTTTTTTTTATATAAAAATATAATAAATACAATATACTGAGCATGATTTTATTGTTGTCTGACTATTCAACATTTATTTACATCGATTTATTTAAATTTTGATAAATCTATATATTTTTTTTTCGTTTTGTTTATTTGTTTATTAATTAAAAATTTAATTATTAATATTATTTATTAATAATTTAATTAATTGAAATATATAAATCAACACTTTCTACGCAATTAAATATTTTTGTTGTATTTTTTTTTCATAAAATTGAATCAGTTTTTATACAAATAACATTTTTCAAATTTTTTTTTTAGAAAAAAAAAAATATAATAATATAGATATGTAATAGGTTAAATAAATACCTGATTTTTTTTTTTTTTTAGATTTGAAAATTTAATTTACATTTTCTTAGCTTCAACCAGGTGTGCAGTTTTTTTTTTTTTTAAATTTTTTTATGTAAAAAAAATGTTCAAACAAACCGATGTACAATTTTTTATTTATTTTTTTGTTTTTCTAATTTTTAGTATAAATATTAACAAACAATATATAGGTGCTAGAAATATTTAAAAAATAAAAAACTGTTTATATATAAAATTAGTGGATGAAAAATCCTAAGTAGGATATAATGTATACCTGGAGTAAAAAATAAAGAAACCCGGAAATGGTAGTTGGCACAGTAGTCATTCATTGAATTTGATGAAAATGAAAAGTCGGCAAATATAGCGGATATAAATGCCGGGTCAGCATGCTTTTGACCATGTGGCATATGCCTAACGAAAAAAAAAAAAAAAAAAGGCATCTATATCGTTGAAATTTTATCCTAAATATATAGAATTATAGTAAAAGACAAAATAAATTCTCTCAACGTTCTATTCAATTTAAAAAATAAATTAAAAAACAATTACTCCAAGTGAGAATTTTTTTTTTTTTTTCTATCCAATTTTTGAAGTTTTCTATCAAGTCTATAAAGAGCATCATCAACAAGGTTGTAAATTAATTTTTAAATTACTATGAATTACAACGTACCCATATATTAACCGATAAAAATAATATTTAATATATATTTTTATATAAATTCATCATTTATTATAGACAGTGGTGACTATTTTTAATATTTTTTTTATTTATTTATTATTTTTATTCAACAGACGTTATATTGAACAACACGTGCGAGACATTGGTGTTGACCAATAGAAAGAAAACATGCCAATACGGGACAGATGTAGCCCTTTGACGTTCAAATGGTGGCTTGTAATAAACCTGGCATTTGTTTGTGGTAAAAAAAATAATATAAAAAATAAAAATACCCTTGATATACCCATCAATTTTATGAATTTTTATTCATTCTACTATATTGAATACTTGTTTCATTATTTTTTCCTCTATTGTCAATGAAATGAATGAATTTTCATTTTTCATTTTTCAATTTTCAATTAAGCTCTATTTTCAAGTTTTTTTTTTCTTTTTTTTATAAAAATTCTACTTGGAAAACGCGTTTGTATATATTTTTGAAATTTTTCATTTACATAGAGACAGGTTCTAACTATTTTCAAAAAAATTTTCATCCAAAACTGAGCATTATTTATTGCTGAAAGAAATTTTCAAATGTATAAATTATTTTATTCATAAAAAATTAATTTTTAACAAGTTGTAAAAGAATAGAGAACAAAAAAAGTATGGAAACTTTTTCATGTGACAAAAAAAACATTGAATAAATAAAAAGGAAAATTGGAAATTGAATAATAAGGTAGTTTTTCTTTTTGTTTTTTATAGGGTGTAAAGTATACTTGGAAAAAAAAAAAAAACAGAATAAGCACATGAACTATTATTGGTCATGGTTGATCGTTTGCATGTCTAGTTTATTTTTACGAGTGAATCCTCCTGTATACATATTGAATCATAGCCTGATATTTTACATGCAATGTACAAGCATTGTCTGTCATTTATAAAAATAGTAATTATGATAAAATCAACCCCTATAAAAGCAAAAAAGAAACCCAATTTGATGCAACAATGTATATATAAATTATTGGTACCAGAATAAACATTGTGTTACATATATTTATCCGTATTATTCATAAAAATTTCACTGGAAAAACAAGAAAATATTACATGCAAAAAATATATTTTCCTTTTTAAAAAAATTGGATAAAAAATTTTAATGAATTTCGAGAGACCCAGTATATAAAAAGAGACAAATCTATTTATACTTTTTGTGACTAAGTCAAAAGCACGTGCTGCCACGTGACCCATCAGGTAAAAATAAAAAAAAAATATATATCTCTACTCATCCAACAGACAGACTTTCATTTCGATTTTACGTTTTCCTTTGTCGATTATCTTTTTTATTATTTTATATAATGTATTTATTTTTTTTTAGTTAGTTTCGATTTTTTGTAATCCTCTGATCGTATAAGTAAGTGCCACCTTTGATGTCACTATTTAATATATTTGGATTACACACACTAATAACAAAATGAATTTTTTTTTTTTATAAATAATTATCATGGCTATTTGTATATGATATTTATACAAATGTAAATATTTTTTTAAGCTGTGTTTCGTTACATCTGCAGATATAAATAGATCAAATTTCAATGACTGTCATTTCCCATGACTCAATGGATTATTGATTTTTTTTTTTTTTAACACAATCATTTGATAATTTTTGTGGGATGAGACAATTATTTTTGTCTCACGATATTAATTATTAAATCAATCCAAATATTAGCTTTATATATTTTTTTCAATCTTCAAATAATCTCACGAACTTTTTATTATATTTTTTTATAACACTCAGTGTATCTTTTTAAATCGACTAGATAAATCAATTAATTTAATTGATAAAATTAGATAATTTTATATTAAAAAAAATAGCTGTGTTATTAATAATAATACACTATAATAAAATAATTTAAATCCTATAAATTTTTCTAGATAATGAATGCTTTTAAAAAAATCAATATTCAATGTGTATGTTTTTTTAAAAAATACGTGATTAAATGTATTATTGACAAAACCAATTTATTTGAATTGAAAAATATAAAAATTGGGTAAATAGAAAAATAAATAAAATAAATTTTTAAAAACTGAAAGAATGGCATATGGTGTCCTCATTATCATCATCATCATCATCATCAGTTGTCCAATGCTACCGGTGAATATACTCCGTCTTATCCAACACCAGATGTTATGAAAAATTATTATCCAGACTTAGGAGTTTGTGTATATATTTTTTAAGTATATTATAATAATGTTGCTTTACTTGATCTAAACCCCAGCAGGATATGCTCCAACGACTAGCTCGTGCCACAGATATTTACCCGTCAAGCCGTTATGCTTCGTCTTGTTACCTCTTTTTTTTTTTTTTTTTTTTTTTTTNTTTTTCTTATAATTTTATTCTTTTACAAATGATATATATATGCTCGACATCAGGCTATTTTTCAAACACCTTATTTATCTACAACACTGATATATACAATAATAAAAATTATTTAATTATTTATTTTTGTAGGGGAATGTGTGGGGTGAAATGGACAGTCGGCCAAAAATCGACACGCACTTTGGAATTTTTTTTTAAGGTTTTTTTTAATTAAAATCTAAGCTTTAATATGTGTGTCTAAATTAGATTCAAAAATTAGAAAATTAAATAGAAAATGCGGCTTTTTAATCAATGATAATTTAACAATAAAAAAATATATTTTTTGTAGTTTTTTTTTTTGCGTTTGATCCTACTTGAGTTGATAATTTGGAAGCAAATTTATTGTGGTTTCATTCAATTCTCACTGTCTTTTTTTTAAAAAATATATATTTATAAATTATTTTAATGAAAATAGTTTTCTCACAGTCTCATAAGACTATAAACTTTTTTTTAAATAATTAATTTCATTTCACCCCACATGCCCCTATACTTAAAACAAAAAAAAAAATCATTTATTCATTTTTTTTTATAAATATAATGATTGAATTTTTTATTAAAAATTAAATAGCTAATATATTTTTAAATAAAAAATTTATTATTCTTTAAATTGAAAATAAAAAAAATTAACAAGGTCAATCGGTAGCACAGGAAATAAATTGTCAAGCTTTAATACAATCAGTACAACGCCCAACACAAAAAGAAAAAAAAAAATCTGTATTTCATTTTTTTTTTCTTCAATGTTCACTGTAATACTGCAAAGGTAAATATAATTATATCGTGAATCTGTTGTATATTAAAAAAATAATAATAACAATTATACTATTCATAAATTTTGTGCGTTCATTTTGACATTTGTAATGTACAATGTAGAGAAGATGTTTGGTGAGGATGTTTCAGGCACCTGTCATTGTACATGCGGTAGGGTGAAAAAAAAAAAAAAAAAAAAAAAAAAAACATAATGGTGAATTCGGTTAGCCCGCATTGCGTGAGGTGGCTGACCATATATCGATAGGTTGATGACCATTCGATCACAATAATCAATGGTAATACAACATCGAACTTTCCGGGGTTGACGAACGCACAATTTGCACAAATATAAAAAAAAAATATATATATCATAATAACAATAGTAATAATGAAAAAAAATTTTTTTTTGTTCATGTAATTTGCATCTTTTTATTGTTGTTCGTTTGAACTTGAAGATATAAATTCAATAAAAGTTCAATAACGTCAATGACCCTTTTTTTTTTTCATCAAAAAGTTCAATCAACCCTTGTAAAAAAATTCCAGTCAATTGAATTTCCATTTCGATTGTTATATATTTGTTATTATTTGATAATAATTATATTTTTTTTTTTCTTTTTTATATTTTAAAACCACAAAAGCAACAAAACTTATAATTAAGAATTTAAAATTATGGTTAAGAATCTGAGAAAAAAATTAATTCTTTATATAAAATATTTGAATTTTTTTTGTTCTTTTATTTTTATAAATATATTTTATTGTTGTTATATTTTGATGTTTGATTATCATTTTAATTTATTGTATTTGTGGTTTTATATTAATAAAAATTTATTTATTTATTTCTTTTATTATTTTTTTTTTTTNNNTTTTTTTTTTTTTTTTGGGAATATAGATACTCTCCCACGCTGTTTTTATATTACACCCCTGTTGTGTTAATTATGCTGATGAGACACCCTTCGTGATTGTTGAATTCTAATATGTTAACCTGAGAAAAAAAAATATATTTAAATTTAAATTCAGAGACCCACAAATTGACCTGCAGTGTCATGCAAAATCAAACTTGCCAAACAATGGATGTATTGTTGATCCACAAAAAAAACCACATAAATACCGAGACCAAATATTTTTTCCTATTTTCTATTTAAACAGAATCTTTATATTTTTTATTTCTCTTATTTTTCTCTCTTTATTTATCACCAAATACCCTCTTGTTGACTCCAAAGAAATTCTCCGCTTTTAAACATCAACCCCACAATTTTTTTTTTTGATCAGAAAATATATATATATTTCTTTATTCTTCAATAGAAAAACTGCATAATAAATTTTTCGATTTGTTCGACTTGTAAAACCTTCGTCACAAATTCAAACAAACAAGGCACATAATAAAAAAGAAAAAAAAAACAAATAATAAAATAGTAATAATCAAAAATTTGTAAGGACAAAATATATAATGAATATATTTAAAAAAAAAAAAAAAGAAGAATAAATTTATATACTCTTTTTTTTAATCTATAAAAAAATTTCAAATAATAAAAATTTAAAATTAAATATATATAACCAAATAATTTTGTATGATTTGAATGACAATGAACACCTGTTGAAAAATCCTACAGCATAGATATCCATAAAAATAAATTAAAAAAAAAAAAATAAATATATTTGAATGAATTGAGGAGTATGAAATCAATTAAACATCAACCTATTCATTTTCCATGGGAAAAATAATTTTTTAAAAAGTAACAAAATAACAAAAAAAAAACTAAATTTAAAAAATATAAAAATAAAACAACAACAATGCGGGTCTTATTGGATGAGTAAAAAAAAAAAAAAATTAATACACCCATAATTGTCCTTTATAATAATTTTTTTTTTAATTACAAATGTCTTTACTGGGTGAATCGTTGAAGTCACTGGTTCGCACGCTTCATCGACTACATCTTCCACCCATATCCTTTTTATTATTTAATTTTTATTTCATTAGTATTTATACGTTATTATTCACTTCGTGGGACAATTTATATTTTTTTAATTTATATAAAAAATTATTATTTAAAAACAGATAAAAAATAATAAAAGTGTACACCTGCGTACTAGAGTTTGCATGTAATTAAATTAGTTATTTGCATTCTTCATTGATCATTCCTTCTTCTTCTATTGTCTTCATTTGTTAATTTTTTTTTTTCATTCAATTTTTTGTTATATATACCATGAGAACTGATGTATTTCGTTGATTACACTCCTCCCGGAAGTATTATTGTTGTTATTTTTCAAATGATATTAACCACTTGATTGTAAGAAATATTTACATTAAAATTTGAGTATTATTCAATTTTTAGTTATGGTTTAAAAAAAAAGAAAGAATTACTTGATTGATAATTGGATTCTATACGTTTACAGGTACATTTGTTTTGAATTATTTTTCTTGCAAATTGTTGGTTACAATGTGCAATTATTTACGTGATAAATTTCGATGAATCAACAGTTAAAAAATAAAAAAAATCTTGCATCGATAAATCTAAAAAAAAAGTCAATTATTAATTGTTTATTGTTATTTTTTTTCTGCTGTTAATCTTCAAGTTTAATTATCAAAATTTATAACAAATATTAGTACACATTTTAATTGAACTAATGCAAAAAAAAATCAATGAAAAAAGTTTATTTATAAATGTAGGAATGAATTTTGAATTTATAATTTTTTTTTTTTTTACTTTTCACTTGCCACACAGTGATCAGCGATATGTGCGAATTACACGCTGACTCCCGAATGGTAGTGTCAAAAAAGAAATAAAAATTATATACAGACCGAAAATTCGTTCCTTCGTTTACTGACATTTTTATTTTAATTGTTGATCATCAGTAATAATCACCATGATTATTCGAACGTCAGTTCATGTTAAATTCATGCAGAACATTTTTTTCTTTTATATTTTTAATTATATTTTAATTTTTTCTTTTCGTCGTTTGTTGTACAAATTCAACTGACAATTTTGTTATAATTTTTTTTACAATAACATGAGGGTTATCTATTATGGTATTATGTCTAAGCACCTTATATTTTAACCGCACTTGTCACACGTGTTGTTGTTGTTGTTGTTAAAAGTTTTTAAATGTCCAATACAGGTGCATCCGTTTTCTTCAATTCAAAAAACGGTTATAAATAAAAAAAAAAATTTTTTAATTTATTTCCCAAATATTTATATTAAATTGACATTTAAAAAATATTAAAATATAATTTAATTAAAAATTTTTAAACATCTTAATTTTAATTATTCATAAAAATACTCGATGAAATATTTAAAATCGATAATCATGTATTTTATTGTATAAGCTAAAATATTTTTAAAAAAATAATTGTCAATAATTTTAGTGATAAAAAAAAAAAGGTAAATTTCACCTTATATATATTGGTGAATGATAATTAAAATTATACATATATATATTTATACAAAATAAAAGAGAAAAATAAATAATAATTTTTGTCTTGTGTATGGAGTTAATTTTTATATATACACTTTAAAATAGTGATTAACAACAGTAGCACGGTTAACGAATGTATGCAAGTATATTTCATAAAATACCTGTTTTAATATTATGCCTTGAAGGCATAAATACTGGTATCAAAAAGCTATACATGTCCAAGGTGATGATCATGGATCGTCAAGAAGGTGTCATTACCAAACTTGCATGTCTGGTGTGAGACGAGAAGTTTATCCAGTCTTAATATTTTTAAAAGTATATATATATATACAAAAACTTATACATACATTATATTACCACCTATATAAAAGTGCAATATCAAACCACCTATACCTATCAATATATATCCAAAAGTAATACAATCTCACTTGTCAGAGAAAGTTAACTTTATTTTTTTTGTGTTTGTAATTATTTTTTTTTGTTTCGTTGTCATTTCACATGTAATTAAATAAATATTTTCAAGTATATTTATTGTATGCGATTAAACCAACTGTTAATTATTGATTATTTTATTTTAAATCAAAATTAGAAAGATTTATTATAATAATTTTATTTTTTTTACTGCTGCTCTAGTCAAATGATTTAGCTGAGGAAAAAAACAGAAATTATAAATTAAAATGTTTGGGGAAAATTGGAGAGGTTAAAAAAAGCTCTACAATCATAAACAAAATATTTTTTTTATTAATTATTTATTTGAACAATTTAAAGATTATAATATATAAATTATTTTGGGCAAATTGAGACACTTGAAGAAATATTTCATTGAAAGCTCTGAGAATTTGCTGCGTGATTTACTTGAAATTATGAATTTTAAAAAAGCTCTAAATTTTTTAGCAACAATATTTTCTGTGTGTTTCAAATTTTTTAATTTAAATTTTAAAGGATTTGGTCATTCAAATAAAAGATTTATAAAAAAATAAACAAAAATATTTTCATGATTTTAACGGCAAATTTAACGGTTAAATTTAACCAATCAATAACTGAAATTTTAAATTTGTTTTCGTTTCAAATCAATTATTTGTATGACCTTGAAAAATAAATAAAAAGCCAATTTTTAAAATACCACTAATTATAGAGTTTTTAAATTACACTATTTAAATAATCCTTCGACAAAATTTGTTTATTAATTTAAACAGTTAAATAAACAATTAAAAAAAAAAAATTTTATTGAAATTTACAGTAATTTAGATGTAGAAACATCCTTCAATTGTTTTTTTTTTTTTTTTCTCAATAAAAACTGTCTACACTTTTAAAATTAAATTCAACCTCTCTTTGTTGTCTTCTTTTTTCATCTCAAGTATTGCAAATATCCATATTGACAATAGGTCATAAAAAAAAGAAAAAAGGAAAATAAAAAAAAATTTAAATTTTCAGGTAAATAAAATTTACAAATTTATTATTCAACAAATGTTCGAGAGTAATTTTTAAAATCACAATAAAAATAATAAAAAACACTTGTGGTTTTGGTGAAAAATTCTATTGTTATTTAATTTTTTTTTTTTTATTTCCATCAATTTTTAGGCGCCGATAATTTCAACGAAATTACAGACAAAAGAAATTTTTTAAAAAATTCA
>MKYW01000005.1:804393-814753 GCA_015776835.1 Aphidius ervi
TTTTTTTTTTATTTTTTCTAAAACAGCTACAAATAAAAAATAAAAAAAACTGTTTCGATGAACCTCTAAAACTGTGTAGGCACATGGTTTGAATCTAACGCGTTCCAGATGCCAAAGTGTTTTGTTCCTGACACTAAAATCTTTCTTTCAATTTTCGTTGGCATTGCCATGGCAAAGAACTGTCCCATCTGAAAATCACATTATATCCATAAAACATTTGAATTATATCTATGTGTTTTATGCTATATTAACTATATAGTTTTTAAGATTATTTTTTAAATTAATTTTTTTTTTTTTTTAAATTCTTTTTTTTTCTTTTTATTTTTACCATCATGTTACTCTATTTTTCGGTCTGATTTAAAAGAGGGATGATTATGATTTGGGCAAAATGTCATCAGGATAATTTTTTTTTTTTTTTTTTAATCACGAGTTCGTTAAAAATATTTTATATAATTTATTGTAAAAAAGTGTCATTGTTTTTTTTTTTCTCATTTTTTTAAATTCAAATTATAATTAAATTAATTATTAGTTGAATTAATTTCCCCCACGGAAAAATTTTAGAAAATTTTTATAAAAATTTTCTAAAATTTTTCCGTGGGGGATATGTTACTACAATTTAGAGGTTTACCTTATAATAGGGAAACTTAACGAAATAAACGATGATAGTTAAGTATCGGTTATGAATCTAACTCCCATTACTAAACAGAAATTAATTCAGGAGTAAAGTAAAAATTTTCAATAAAAAGTAATCAATTTTTTTATTCCAAATTGACGTCAAATTGAGAATTTTTTCTACCTGGGTATTGTCATACTATTTTATTGGTTTTGATTATGATTTATAATTATATAGTATTAAATTAATACTCGATAAATTATAATTTTTACTAATAATATAAGCCCTGGTGGAAATATTTCTCCGGCATTTATCTGGCATAGTGGCATTACTCCGTTTTTGGCCCATTGTCGGAGAAATTGCTCCGGCAAGAGATTCATACCGGAGTAAGTTCGTCGGCATAAATTTAGTACCATAAAAATTATTCCGACATGAGATAAATAAAGGAGAAAAAATTCCAGCATTAATCTAAATCTCATTAATCTAATTAACACTTCTTCAAAAATTACTAAAATATTTTTTTATTTTTAAATAATAAATGGAACTAAAATATTACAAGTGATATTTTAAATATAAATTTTATTTTTAAAATTATTTTATAATTGTTTAAAAAAATCTAAAAATTATTTGATAAATTTTTTTCAATCGATCATTTATCAAAGATCAATAAAAATAAAATTAAAAATTTTTAAAATAAAAAAACAAAAAAAACAGCAAAACTTTCACGACAGAAAAAAAAGACATATTGGCGATGGTGAGTTCTCATTACTGCCAATTTACGATGCGCATCGTTAATGTGTCTTTATATTTTAAATCGCAAAAAATATCGATATTAAATCGGCAAGCCTTTGGTGTGGTTTAAAATAAAAATTAAAACAAAAAAAAAAAACAATTTCATGTAACAAAAATTAAATAAATAAACTTGGTTAAAAATAAAAAATAAAAAAAAATAGATAAAAAAAGAAATATTATAAACCAGCCGTTCACTTTTTCTTTTTTTTAATTTTTCAGTGCACTTTTAATGTGCACTTTTGGCGACGAAAAAGGCGTTCAAGTGTGCGCACGCGTATGATCGTTGCGGTTCCATTGCAATTATAAAAAAAAAAAAAAAAAAATTGGATCCGGGGTTTAATAACGAGCAGCTGTCTTGCAAAGACATGTTTTGGGATTAATTTCTACTCTCATTACAATATATAAAACATTGTCATAAAATTTTTTAATCTTGTATTTAAATTTTCAAAATTATATAAAAAATTTTGATTAATAAACAAAAAAATAAATTGAGCTTTTTTCATTTGAATTAATCGATGTTAAAATTAATTAATCGTTTACATTTACGCGTGCATTTTAAATTGTAAATTGATAAAAATTTTGTTATTAATTAATTTAAGCATTAAAATTTATTGTTAACATGAAATTTTTTAATGAAATAAGTAGCAGAAATACTTCAAAATAATATCAATCGATGACCGAGTAAATTAATTAAACCCATCCAACAATTCATTTAAGTTTTAAATATAAATAAACTGGTTTTGTGTATGTTAAAGTTGTAATATTGTAATTGACATCGTAATTTACAATCAAATAATATTATTTATATTTAAATTATAAAAATAATATTTATATGTTAAATATAAACCAATATTGCTAATGAAATATATGTACTTTCTTTTCTCATAAAATACTTTCATTAATATAAATAATATTTAACAAATAAATAACTAATAATAAAATTAAATTATAAATTTTTTTTATTTTTGATTCAAGATTAAATCAAGATATAAAAATATATTATTTTTATTTCTTTAATAACGATTAAAAAAGGGAGTTTTTTTCTTAAAATTTTGATCAACTTCATATCCGTTTTGAAGCAAAGGTTTTTTTTATAATTTTAAAAAGAAGTAAATTTGTTTTTTTAAAAAAATAAAGAAGTTAGGATGTGAAGAGGGCGACGACTTCCCTTGAAATTTATATGTATATTTTTATAAATATATACAGAATCGAAAAAGGTTTAACGACCTGACTGCAGATATATAATTCTATCGGTATGGGTTTTGATGTTGTGTATATATACATGTACAAACAGCTGACGTGTGCCAAAAAGATTTTATATGAATAAGACTTCAGATTGGGTCTAGACCATCAATTAAATTTGGTAAAATAAAATAATAAAAAAAAAATAAGAAACGAGTATGTGGATACGAATCTGTGCATACGTGTATATAACATCTTGGCATCAGTTTGATGTGGAGATTTTTTCATTTATTTTTTTAACAAATAGTCGTCAGACGTTTGTTTTATTTTAAATGAGATTATTCACTAAATGACTTTAAAATTTAACAAAAAATAGTGCTACAAAAGAGTTTGGTCATCTGAAAGTTGAAATAAATTATAGATGAGAAAATTGATAAACTTGCACTATTGTTGCAGTTGATGTTGGAAAAGCTAGATTGATGTCATTGGCTTGTCCCATTGAAATTCATACCTTCTGCAACAATAATTTTGAAAATAAAATCTTTATTATTAAAATAAAAAATATAAGCTTATATATTTGGAGTAAATATTTTTGCTAATACTGAATTTTATTATTTTATTTAATATTGAAAGTAAAAAAAATAAAAGCCAAGTTGAAAAATAATGATGGCTTGTATAGCTCAATAAAATAAAATAATATGGCAAAAAAATATACTTGAAGTGATACAAAAGAGTTTGGTCAAATCAAAAAGTCAACAAAGTAATTTTTTTTATTGCGAAAAAAATTAATCAACACATGAATCCAATGAGCATTAATTTATTTAATCTGTAAATTCTTTAGTATTTATTTTTTCAAGGTCAATGCAAGTTAGCGAAAACTAACTTCTTTAGCTTCAACTCAGAAATCCAACATCAGCTGATTGACGTTAAATTGACTCTAAAATTCTACCTTATAAAAAAAAAAAGAATTTACTTCAAGCATCACTCTTAATTCAATTAATTAATGACTAATTATCAGGTGTTTTAAAATTTATATATTTTATATATTTATATAAAATGCATCAATAAGGCCAGCGCGTGCTTGTACTTATGGGTACATGAGGCGTGATACCGGGTGTTTGGTTGCCAACCTATCAAAAAGCCATACAATAATTTTACTGTCGATCATGTTACTTGTCCATCTCGATTAATTATATTTTTAAAAAAAGAAAAAAATTCAGCAGACTTGAATTTATCATGAAAAGAAATAGTACAAAAGTATTTAGAAAATTTTCAAGCAATTTTTTTTGTTTTTATAACTTACAATAGATATAAATTAAGAAATCCATTGCCTATTTTTCAATATTTAGTTTAATATATATATTATCATTACATGAATAAAAAATTATGGAAAAAAAAATAAATAAAAAAATGAACATTATGTGATCTTCCGGCTTATGAATAATATAATCAGTTGCATCATTCAGTTATTATTATGATTATATTTTGAAAAAAAATGTATATTTTTTTTATTTTTCGAACAGAATGCTTGTATGTGGTCGATGACGTTGTGACAAGCCCTCTTTTTTTTCTTTTTTTTTTTGCTTCACCTGCTGCACAGGTGCCCCCTGTCTTTTCTCGCTCAATGTATAAGCACGTGATTAGACACATAAGACAACCGGTCCGACGTTGCTCGTCATCATCATCACCATCATTATCATCATCATCAAATATTGCAGCTTGATGATCGATATCGAAAGGCAATTGACTCGTGAAATCTTCTGTCCACTTCAAAAGAAATCTAATTTTAAATATAACTTCAAATCTACATGTGGAAATCATTTAATTATATTTAGTCATCAAATGACAATTGGAATCACATATGAATGGAAAATGAAATTATAAAATATTAAAATTAGTAAATTCACACCTACTTGTAAATTGCTAATTGACAACTATTTTTTTATTTTCATGGTTGTATTAATGTTAAACAATATTAGTCAACAATATCTTGAGCAATTTTAACTAAAACATCTTTCAACATTGACACAATAATATATGATAAAATAAATAAACTATTTTAATGTCAAATGTATTTTTAAATTTATTTAAATTCATATAAAAAATACTAAATCTTTCAAATTTTTTCTACAAAAATTGTAATCAATTATTTTAAATATTATTTCAAATCATTGTAATCATTTGAGATTTTTTTTTTTCCAACATAAAATTATTAAAATGATTTGTAAAATCAATTACAATTTGTCCGTTTGAATACCGAGTAAATCGTGCCTCGATCAAAATTATTATTCATATAATTTCTTTAAATTTTCAATCAATAATTATTTGCATATACCAATAAAATATTAATGAATAAATTAAAAAATAATAAAAAATTATTTACTCGATTTTTTTTAATCGGCTTTATAATAGCTCCATTATATAGTATTTGGATTATTTTTATTTCCGGGCATATATTTTTTTAATTTATTTGAAGATGCTCCACACTGCAGACCCTTTTTTTTTTTTTTTCAAATAATCCTCTTGGCATATTGTACAATGTTGGTGTGAGGTCTATTCTCCGTAAGGCCAAAAAATGAATATACACATGAAGCACACACTGAATGTTCTCTTAACTTTTAAAATATAATAATACCTTTACACCTGGATTCATTTTTGGTCCAACTTTTTAGTGGTGTTAATAACTCGTGCTGATATATATATATATACAAATTTTATTTTTATATTATATTAGCATAAAAATAAATTGAATCTCTTGTAGTTGTAAATTAACACATATAAATATTATTTTATATTCATTGTATTTATTTTATTTATTATACCAAATAATAAAAATATAAAATTCAAAAAATATATATATTTTTTTCAAGTTTTATTTGTGCTTTTATTGAAAATTCTGGATAATTTTTAAATTGATCATTATATTGATCTTCTTTAGGGCTTCATTATTGAGCATCAAAACGACACGTTTTTGAATTTACAGGAAAAGAATTAAATACAAAAATTTAAAATATCTTTTAAAATTTCAACGCGGATATACAAGAAAACACCAAAAATTCCACACTGATTATGGAAATATCCTTATATATATTTTTTAAATATTTTTTTTTATTTATTTCTTGCTTTGCTTTGACATTTTTTAAATGCCGAAATATTTTTTTAAAATACCTACACTTGTGTTTCAATCTGTATAGCAATATACATTCGATAAATTTTATTCTGACCATAATAAATTCATACACACATATGTCGTTCTATTGAATTTGGTAATACAATATTTTCATGTATAAAAATGACTTTGTATTTGTAAATTTAACGTTCATCTAATGATGTAAAAAAAAAAACAAGACTTAACAGGGTGCAACAAAACAAGAGTAATACAAAAAAAAAAAATGTCAATTCTTGAAACGATTCTTTAATAAGGATACAAGTTTTTATGTATATACTTGTAAAAGATGGATGTACTTACCTCTTGGGGAGATTTCTTCCTTTTTCGATTGTAACTTGTGTATACCGATTGACAATTTTTATATATGTTTTATCCATCCAACATACCATTAACTTTCATGGAATTTACATTGAATTTTCGTCCTGTTTAGGGCTTCATTAGTACAATTAATTTTCAATTATATAATTTTCTACGTATTTTAATTTATTTTATTATATTGCTCTCGTTTTATTTATATATTTATATCCTCTTTTGATTGCACACGATTAAACAGGACCCATGAAAGAATTAAAAAAAAATTCTTTTAAATAATATTAATGGCATTCTCGAATTCTATTAAGACATTTAGATATCAAGTTATTCAAATATTAAATTAAAAGGTAATTGAAAAATCTCGTTCAGCTGGTTTTTTTGCATGACGACGTAAAAAAATTTTTTTTTTATTGATGTCATATACTTTTATGATAGTCCAGACAGATGTTTTGAATTTTGATGGAAAAAAAAAAAAAAACAAATTCTCGTTAAAATTTTGAAAAAAAATTTAAATTTTAAAAAATATTTATAAATCAAATATATATATTTTAAAATAATAATTTTATAAAAATGAATTTATTTTTCTTCTTTTTAAGACATTTTTATTGGTAAATTTTTTGTTTTTTTTTCCATATAATTAGTGATTATTTAATTTGTTCAAAAAAAATATACCGCAATAAGAATAAACTGATTTTTATGATTTTTTTTTTTTTTCGAAATAGCTTTAATTAAATTGATGATGATGACTTCATTTAAATTTTACAAAAATTTATATATTTGCTTTTTATATACACATTAATTATCATTTATGTTCAAATAAAAAAATAAAAAAATAATAAAAAAGTTTATTATTCGTATAATCTTGAATCATGTATAATCTGGTAGAATCATTGGTAACAGGTGCGACATCAATAAAAATGCCATTAAATATATAAACACAAAATATATTTAAATATATTGATTAATGATAATGCAATTAAAATGAAGGATAAATTTTACCTCAAATTTATATATTATTAAAAAGCCTTGTCGTTTATAATTAACTTAATAAAAAATATAATTTTATTTATAGGCTACAGGTTGTTATAATTGCTCAAAATTCAAAATTCAAAATTTAAATATTAACGATTAATTATTGTCAAACAAATATCTTGGTGTGACAATACAATACGTGATTAACAATAAAAAAAAAAAAAAATTATACATTTCGATTGGATTTAGCTGTGTCGGGCAAATATATCGGGTGACAATTTTAAGCCCATGCGAAATAAAAAACGGCAGCTGTTATCCACGTACCACTTTGCGTGCATGAGATAAAAAAAAATATATAAATAAATAAATTAAATAATACTGCTTCACGTAACACGACACATCATATTCCGCATCTTTGTCCTAAAATATTATTTTATTATTATTATTATTATTATTATCACTTGTATTTAAAAAAAAAACTTTTTGGAATTTTGGAACTTCAGTAAAATTGAGGGTTAAATTTTTTATTATAATTATTGTTATTACCAGTTAAATCTAATGAATAATCAACTCAAAATTGGCTGAAAATTTTATGTAAAATATTGATACAATGTAAATAATTATTTATTTTAAAAAAATTGTTTATTTTTGTTGAAATTCCAGTTGAGAATGATAATTTTGTATGAAAAAATTTTTAAAATTATTTTGTAAGTATATAGGTATAATTACAATGACAATGGATTAAATCAAAATAAAATTGTTTAGATGAATGTTTTATTGAAAAATAAAAAGCTACAATGATTTCTTGATGAAAATAAAAACAAAAAAAATTATCCAGATGGTTAACGGTGAAATAGATAAATACATAAAATTCAAGAGTCTATCTGACACTTTACATATAATCACATAATTATTATAATTATTGAAGTTTCTGCTTCATTAAAATACGAAGCTGTTTCAGCTGTTTCGAAAAAAAAAACTAAAAACATCTTTTACAAAAAACAAAAAGTTATTTTGTATAAAAAAAAATGTATTTTTCTTGTCAAAAAAAAATGTAGTTTGATCGATTAAATTAACAACGTAGCAAGTAATTTTTGGTAAATGAAAAAAGCTAATGAAATATAAAAAATAATTGGTATTTTAAAAAAAAATTTAATACTGAAAAAAAATTTGTAGTTTGATAAAATCAGTATAAAGAGAACATTAATGAAATTTAAATATTCAACAAAAAAAAATATTACGATCGTTAAGTATATCAATTGCATCGTGGTTAGTATACTTAAGCATGTAAAATCGATTTGATTTTGCTGCTTATGAAGTAAGTGAAAAAAAAATATATAATGCATAACGATTGGTAAGAAAAAAAAAAAAAAATAACCCTTAATATTGAGCTTGATGAAATTTGCTATGGTCACCGATAAATCAAAGCATGAAAATTCAAAAAAAAAAATCATCAAATACAAAATAGGTAATTTTTGCATAAATGGTATGTACTCTGATATATATCGCGTGAAGGAATTTAATTATAAATTTATAGAAGGTTGATTTAACTTGTTCGATTTTCTTAACGACGCTAAAATACAGGGTTATTTTATATTGACTTGTAGAGAGCTTTGAGCAAAAATTTAGTAACAAACTTAAAGTCGAGAATAAGAGAAAGACAAAAAAGGGAATAGCGTGGTTGAGATAATTTAAAGTAGGGTTTTGCTTTGCTTCATTTATATATAAAAATAAAAAAATTAATTGAAGTAAAGTTTTGGCTGTTGAGGATGTAAAAATGTATATGTGTGTATATACTTAATTTTTACTTTAAAGTATTTATTTTTCAACGACAAAATTATCAGGTGACTTTGAAATTACTAAGAATTTTTTACATAATTTCAAATAATTTTATACAATTTATTTTTTTGTATTTTAAATTATATATTTTGGAAATAAAAAAAAAACAATTTAAATAATTTACAATATTAAAATTAGCTATGGACATTTATTATGTCTCATTTTTTTCAGATAAAAATTTTTAATATTGAAAATTAAATTATAGCTTTGATATTTTATTAGAAAATAATTAATTTATATTGAGGGGTTAGACACTGGTAATTCAAGTGGTCAGGTGACTTGAAAAGCTGAAAATAAATTCAAATAATTTTGCATCCTTGAAACTATCTATAAAATAAATGATTAAACTAATTATTAAAATAAATATAAAATTTATTTAATAATATAAATTAATTAATAATTAATTATATTAATATTTATTTAATAATAATATAAGATTAATTGTTTTATTATTTTTTTATATTCATTTTTAAATATAAAAAAAAAAAATTATCTTATACAAAAATAATAATAACTTTTAATAAATTTGATAAATTCATTTTAAATAATTAATCAAATTTTTTCATTAATATTACTTAATTTATTTTATTTAGAATAAGATTTCATTATTAATTATATTAATTAATGATTTCATTAATAAAAGATATTATTGATAATTTTTGTTTGGAACCTTGACGTGGACAAGTAGTGTAAAGGCAACAGGATTGCCACGTCAAGGTTCCCAGCAAAAATTATCAATAACCAAAATGCAATATTAATCCAAAAATCAAGTGTCAAGAACATCTACTACCATATATGAAACTTATCACTATCATATCGAAAAAGCAGGTATAAAAGAAAGGTCAAAAGGTACAACAAATTTTTGCTTTGGGCTTTTTTTTGTGTTATAGCTTTATTTTGATGATAACCGATGAGAAAAAAAAAATAAAATGAAAATTTTTTAACTTAATAAAAAATTCAAATAAACAAAACAAAAAATAAATAAGCTATTAAGCGTTTTTTCTTGTCCATCCGTACCACCACTAAAAAACACAACTTTAAATTTATCAAACAATTTACCCTACTGGTGAAAATAATTTCTCCGATTTTCTCCGCATTTTGTTGAAGTGAAATTGCGAAGAAAAATCGGAGTAAAATGAAAAATCATTTATTCCGATTATCTCCGATATTTCCTGTTTAATTTTATCACCGGATATATTAATGTTTTTTTGCATGATTATTTATTGATCCTTTTGGAATGCTGACAATTCCATTTTTTAATCTTTGACCCAGTATTTTTTCCATTATCATGGACATTTCCATAACAGCTTTTCCAAATCCAATCATATATATATATTATTATTTATCATTTTTAAATATAAAAAAAAAAAAAAAAAATTTTATACAAAAATAATAATAATTTTTAATAAATTTGATAAATTTATTTTAAATAATCAATAAAATTTTTTAATTAATATAAATTAATTTATTTTATTTAAAAT
>MKYW01000005.1:821962-858821 GCA_015776835.1 Aphidius ervi
AAAAAAAAAAAGGTATAAAAATAAGAACATCATTTTTTTTTTTAGCTTTGTGTGTAAATGTGAAGCAATGCATATACAACGTAGAATTTGCTAATGCAGAAGGTACAGGTTTTTATAAATTACATGCTTCGAAAAAAAATTTAAAAATAATTTTTGAAAATAAGGGAAAAATTTTTGTTCAATTTTTTGTCAGTGTGTTATATATTTTTGTATTCAAGTATTTGTATGAATGATAATAATAATATGTGATGAAAAAAAATACTCGGCGTGTGTTCATCGCGTGCCCAAAAAATATAATAACTTTAAAAAAAAAAAAAGTTAGGGGAAAGGTGATTCGACCTGACTCGTCTTCCGGGATTTCCTGTAATACCCATCAAGCTCTTCTTCTGGGGTTCCGCTACATTTATTTTTTTTTCTCTTAAACTCTTCTTATTTTTATATTATTTTTTATCACGTATGTATTTAACAGTTCAGATGAACAAATTTTTATCCACTTAAGTATACGAATCAAATGAAATTTGAATCCTTTAATAAAAAAAAAAAGTTTTATAAGATTAAAAATTCATTTTTTTAATCAAGCTTAAGATTAATATTTAATTTTTCATTTTTATTATTATTTTGTTGTTATAATTGTTATAAAATTTTACATATGCGGTGTGTCTTTATGATCGATATATGGTATTAATCGATTAATCGAAATTAAAAAATGTAAAAGTTGATTTAAAAAAAAAAATAAATATTCAATCTATTATCGTGTACTCATCCAATTATCTTATCGATATAATAAAACGTATATGGCATGTACGTTTGTCGAAAAAATATAATAATAAAAATAAAAATATATAGTCTCATTGGAAAATTTGTCACGAACAGTCTTGTATTTTATTCCAGTAACCTATATTACGATGAAAAATATATCTTGTATATTAAGAACCTATAATAAAAGGCGTAAAAGGACCAGCTCAACTTTCTACCAGATTCTACATGACTTGAATGAGAAATGAATTTGACGCGAATTGAATTGGACAGATGATTTTTTTTTTGTATTATTTTTATTTAAGTGCGTATATTTTTTTTGATAATTTTGTCGTAAAATCATGCTGATTTCTATACTGTATATAAACTCTCGTGCCAAACAAACCGATAAATGTATGAAAAATAAAGCACCGTATGTCAGTGAATTAAAAAAAAAGTATGAAAATTAAAATAAATAACCGTCAGAAGGCGTATGACATTAATTGCCCAATGTACTCCTGTTTGTTGTGAATGTATATATGTATATGTACTTTCATTGCGTAAACTAACCACTGGTCATGAGTTATCTTATACACATTGAAATTATTTTTTTTTAATTTTTTTAATTCATTAGTATTCGATGTATATAACCGTTGTGGCCCCAAATATTTCGTGTCATTTCTTTATTAAATGCTCTACAATTATGAACTCGTGTACTTTTTGTATCAGCTGTATGACCAATATTCGTTAATTTTTATTTTTTATTTATTTATATTTCATTAATCATTGTTCATCGATGATAAATATTAAAACAAGTTTTTTGATTATAATTCCAATCATTCTTTATTTTGGTATACGTGATATTGGTTCATTAAAAGGCAAATGCAATTGGTAATCAAAAATTTCAGAAGGTTTTTTATATCCAGTTGCAAATTATTAAAAAGTTGTTATTATTTATTTGACATTAAGGTTTTTTTTTTTTTTTGAAGAAAAATGATATTAATTGTTATTTGTACTGGAATACTTTGGATTAAATATTTTGTATGTTAAATTTTGAGCAGGCTTCGTATCGAATAGCTGAATTAATTTGCAGGTGCAGCGCTTGAGTCGAAGCGTTAAATGTATGAGAGCGCGTGCGGACAAGTAATATATTTATTTATATAAAAATAGGGCGCAAGCGCGTGTCGTGGTCACGTGTCTATTTAAATATACTAAGTGCTACTTGAAAAAAAAAAATTTGTAAGGGAAAAAATCAAGAATCCACAGTTAGCATGACGAAGTAAATTTTGAGAATAGATTTTGGAAGGATAAAAGAGGTTCGTCAAATTAAAAAATAGATGATGGAATTTTTTTTATAATGAAAGATATTAATTGAGCGCACACGCTAAATGACTTTAAAATTTAACAAAAAATAGTGCTACAAAAGAGTTTGGTCATCTGAAAGTTGAAATAAATTAGATGAGAAAATTGATAAACTCGCACTATTGTTGCAGTTGATGTTGGAAAAGCTAGATTGATGTCGTTGGCTTGTCCCATTGAAATTCATACCTTCTGCAACAATAATTTTGAAAATAAAATCTTTATTATTAAAATAAAAAATATAAGCTTATATATTTGGAGTAAATATTTTTGCTAATACTGAATTTTATTATTTTATTTAATATTAAAAGTAAAAAAAATAAAAGCCAAGTTGAAAAATAATGATGGCTTGTATAGCTCAATAAAATAAAATAATATGGGAAAAAAATATACTTGAAGTGATACAAAAGAGTTCGGTCAAATCAAAAAGTCAACAAAGTAATTTTTTTTATTGCGAAAAAAATTAATCAACACATGGATCCAATGAGCATTAATTTATTTAATCTGTAAATTCGTTAGTATTTATTTTTTCAATGTCAATTCGAGTTATTTTAGCGTAAAATTTTTCAGCTTCAACTCAGAAATCCAACATCAGCTAATCTACATTAAATCGACTCTAAAAAAAAATAATTTACTTCAAGCATCACTCTTGAATAAATTATTCATATAATAAAAATAAATAAATTAAGCTTGCTTCGATAAAATAATTGTAACATTTAATTTTGATAATGAAAGAGAAATTAAAAATTGACTTTCACAAAACGAACATACTACTGCAGTTTGGTACATATTAATATGTATCATATATAAGTTTAATAATTACTGTTCTAATTAATAATTTAATTCAAGTAATAATTTATAACCACTACATTATATCGATATATAATCAATATGAAAAAAAGATTATTAATAAAGACATATCTTGATGAATTTCAGGTGCAAATAATTAATGGATTGCATTTTTCACCAATTAATTTTCATGTAAATTCTTTATTAATATCAGAAAACCACATACTCATTAAATACATAATTTTAAAACCCATTCAAACCAAAATTAATCACTAAAAAATGACTCATCAATTAGCTTCAACCAAATTTATCAAAATAATATTTGTCATTATACATTTTAAATACATATATACATTTACATGTAAATTATAATCAATTAACTTTCATCTCCAATATCATCAAAACCTTATTTTTCTACCACAAAATATCGCCATTTTTAAACGCCTATTGGTTATCGTTATGCTTCCTCCCTCTCCCTTCTGATTGTTGCTATTATCATTGTACCAATTCAAGTTTTAATTTTTTTTTTGTTATGAATATATATGTACAAGGCACTCGGGTAACAGTTGACTCCATGACCAAGGGTGAGTGATAAACCACCTTTGTATATATAAACTTTCATGAAGGGCAAATTTTGAAGAGTAACATGGATGTTACAACAATTTACGCTTGGGTTGTCTTATGAATCGTGTGGTGCTTCATTTAATCACCCTACAGGGGGGATGAATCGACCACTGTACGAAGAGCAATCCCGCCTACGTATGTAGTATATACCTATCAATAGCCAGGTGCTCTTCTACCCTCAAAAAAAAAATAAAGAAAAAAAAATTAAGTATAGAAAGGGATTCGTTGATGCACCAGAATCACTCGGCTGTTGTTGGAGTTTTTATGACGCCCTATATGACTTGCTCACTAAACTCCAACGGTTCTTTTTTTTTTTTTTTTTAAATATTCATTATCTCTTCATGTCAAACAAATGTTACAAATAATAATCCACTTGAAATCAATTTTAACGTACATAATGATTTTTGAATTTTCTATTATTTTTTTAACGTTTCATTTGTCTAATAAGATAATAAATTTTAAAATTAATTCGATTAGAATATTTTTAAAAAATTCGTGCAAAACACATTTTAGAATATGATTTATATATTTCTTAATATTTTATGAGTTTAGCCTTCAAGCAATGGGTCGTAAAAATCTGAATAATTTTATGAGCCACCTTTTGCAATCGCCCTTTTACAAAGCGTCTTGTTTATATTTTTTTTTTTTTTTATTTTTACTTTTAACACTGTGGCGCGTGTCTTAACATTATAATAATTCTTTTACTTAATGGTTTTTTTTTTTGCGTGGCTTTGTGCGGGTGGTAATACTGCAGATGTTTTTTTTTTTGCTACAGCATTTGATGATTTTTTTTCAACCACTGTTGGTGACTTTTTAACTTGAAAGAAATACTATAAAAAAATTTCTCAATAATAAGATGAAGAACAAAGTTTAATAGAGAAGATATACGGGTAGTCAAATTACATATTTAAATTCTGCTGGTATGAATGTGGGAGTGGAGAAATAAAGAGTCGTATTTAATGCTTAAATCCGTTGACAGCCAATTGATTTACAATCGTTTATATTTTTATGTATACAATGAGTTGTTGAGATGATATCATTACCATAGCAGATGGATTACAATAAATTGATTTAACAAAATTTAAAATCACCATATAACCTGGCTCAATAAATTTCAAGCGGGAAAAGTCGTTAAATATAAAAAATTTTAAATAATAAAATTTAAAAAGTGAAACGGCCAGAAGAAACTACTACTGGTATATAATGTGTATATATAAATACAAAGAAACAATCTATAGAAGCATATAAATATATAAGAGTGGATAGCGGCCAGGTAAGTGAGGGGTTTTTGGGGGAGGATGGTGAAGGTAGAAGCGGTGAGCCGCGACGACAATGGTATATAGCATAGGTGGAAGGTAACAACAGGAGGGCGCTGAAATGAAACAAGTTGATATGAGTGTGGGTAAGAGGGGAGAAGCGAGAGGCACGCGCTTGTCTTTCCGTGAGTGTGTGGCGCGTGCCAGCGCGTGCCTCAACAGTCTCGTGCTATGTTCTGTTTCTCATCCCTATTAGCGTATGCTACTTCTACCTCTATATCATTTTATAATATGTATATAACAAAATCCGTTGATCCATTATTATGAAATTGATAAAAATTCATTTGACAAAAAAAATAAATAAACTCTGCTAAGAATAATTCACTTTACTGGAGTTAAAAAAAATCGAGTAAATAATTTTTTATTATTTTTTAATTTATTCATTAATATTTTATTGGTATATGCAAATAATTATTGATTGAAAATTTAAAGAAATTATATGAATAATAATTTTGATCGAGGCACGATTTACTTGGTATTCGCAAACGGACAAATTGTAATTGATTTTACAAATCATTTCAATAATTTTATGTGGAAAAAAAAAAATCTCAAATGATTACAATGATTTGAAATAATATTTAAAATAATTGATTACAATTTTTGTAGAAAAAATTTGAAAGATTTAGTATTTTTTATATGAATTTAAATAAATTTAAAAATACATTTGACATTAAAATAGTTTATTTATTTTATCATATATTATTGTGTCAATGTTGAAAGATGTTTTAGTTAAAATTGCTCAAGATATTGTTGACAAATATTGTTTAATATTAATATAACCATGAAAATTAAAAAAATAGTTGTCAATTAGCAATTAACGAGTAGGTGTGAATTTACTAATTTTAATATTTTATAATTTCATTTTTCATTTATATATGATTTCAATTGATATTTTGATGACTATATAATTAAATGATTTCCACATGTAAATTTTAAGTTATTTAAAATTAGATTTTTTGCAGGGCCAACAACATGATTTTACGAGTCAATTGCTCGTCGGTTTAAAAATTAAAATAGAATCATTTCCAAGTAATGCAACAACACCTGTATTTATATATTATTTACATTGTATATATAAATGCGTATATACATAATAGCCTGCAACTGCACACCTCAAAATATTTTAATGTCAAAAAAAAATATTTCTTTGTTGTTTTTTTTGAAGTTTAATTTGCAAACAACTTCGCAGCCTAATACTCCAAGTGCAGCAGATAACAATCGAGTAATCAGTGAAACAACTTACCAAATTTTTATTTGTAGAATTTTTGTGGTTTGTTTTACACACACATATATACTGCGATCCATAAACTTATGCGGTTTCGTGTTCGATGCAATTAATATAGATGATTATTAATACAAAAAAAAATTCTCAAAATAAAAATAAAATTGCATAGTTAACGGCTTTGATCAACAACCACTGACTTGTGATTATATTTTCATGTGCGTATATTCACAACAGCAATTACTTAAAAAATTACCACCTGCTTACATGATTGAAACTGAAAATCATAACTACACACTGTATTTTGTAACAAGCATCGATAAATATTTACACGGTAGTATAGTTGTGCAGCAAAAAATAAAAAAGAAACCCTTTTTTTTTTCATTTTTTAAATGCGTTGCAATTCGCACCGAACGTGAAACTGATAACTGCTCATCCAATTAAAAGTAAAATAAAAATCTTCAAGTAATTTTAATAATTCCCGGGTAATAAATTATTATTTTTAAAATATATATAAAACTTTAAAAATTATTAATTTTACTCATTAGTCAAATAAATAAAAACCAACTGAAAAACTTAATTAAAAAAAAATGAAAAAAACAATGTCAAAAAAATAAACAATTTACACAGTTGTATAAAAAAATAAATTTTAAATTTTTAACACATCTTTGCCTTGAAATATTTAATATTTATTTAAACTCAAAAAATTCATACGTTAAAAAAAAAAAAAAATAAAAAATTTTAAAAATTAAATATAAGCTTATTTTTGACATTTAAAAAATATAAAATTTTATTTTTCTAACTTCGTGTAGAAATAAATAAAAAAAAAAAACAAAAATGAATTTGTAATTTTTTAATTTCAACAAGAGTATATAAAGCAGGACCCGCAGCGATGCGAATGAAGCACTGGGTATATATCAGCGAGAACCAGCTGCGCACTTCATTTGCCGCTAAGATTGAGTGGTTTCCATTAAGTTGAACGATATATACCGGATTCCTCAAGAGAGCACCTACCTGATGCCGATCCTTGTCGGAGGGTATAGCTTATCTCGAAGCACATCTTATTGCCCACTTTTTTTTTTTATATATATATTTTATATATATATATTTTTTCAAATCTTCCGCAAAGAAGGTGGTCATCATTTCAGTCAAAACTTTAAGAAAAAAAAAACCAAGGCTACAGTGTCCTCATCCAGATTCAGTTGAACATATAATCCAAGGATGTGGCATTCACCTGTACCTGTTGTAACGATAACATCTTTTTCTTTTGTTCAAATTTTAGCGCCATTGTCATGTTTTAACCGAGATGATTCATTCTTCTTCTTCTTCTTCTTCTTTTTCTTCTTTTAAAATATATAAAAAATATTAAAAAAACAATTGATTCTGACACTGATCTTGTACTTTCTAACCACAAAAAAAAAGTTCATATGTTTTTTCAAATTTTTCATAAAAGATTTTACCGTTTGTTGTAAATATATTTTACATCTTTCACACGAAGATGTATACTCATGCAAAACGACGTTTTTGGATAACGAGAAAGTCAACCCTAACAATTATCCCAAACAATAGAGTACCGTTTGTATTTTTTTTTTTTATTTATCTCAAAATTTATTCTTTATACTAAAATCGGTAAATTCAGGATATTGAAAATTGTCGGTTTTATAAAATTTGTATATTTTTTTTTTTTTGGTATATCCGTGAGAGAAATTTATCAGAAGGAAATGAAATATTAAAGATGTATTTTAAATTTCATACATGTATTTATAAAGTTGATTTAAAAAAAAATTCTTTTATTATTAACAAAGAGTTTTGCAAAAATATATTTCCCGGATATTCGACAATTTTTGTGAATGGACCACTTCATAATGGAGGAAGTTTGAATACATGAAATCTTTGATATTTCATCTGAAAAACCTCGACCTACTAAAGCAAGATATATTTATTATTTTATCTCATTCATAACTCCGTTATACACCTGATGGTTTTAAAAAAAAAAAAATAATATATAAACACCGGATACTTTATTCGATTCTAAATATAACATTGAAGGGTCTTTAGACACAATCTTATAAACTTCACTGTAACACATGAAAATATATAAAAAGAATGTTTTTTTTTTTTTTAAAAAAATGTTTTAGTGTGTATATATACATTGTTGTATTATTAATAATTTTTTTCAACAGTTGTTTGGCTTGAGAATGGGTTGAGACTCAAATGGAAAAATTGCAATGTTGTCTATTATCACAGAGCGATTCAACCACAAGCTCCAGATGTGTGAATCGTGTTTAACAAAGAACAGATAAAAATATATAAGTAAATATAAAATGTAAAAATATGTTTAACAAAAAATTAAGTACACATACATATTTGACATACAAGTACAAATTTATTTTAGTTTTTTGTATATTTAAAAGAAATATATAGAGTTCTTTAGTTCTTTTGATGATTGTTTGATGATATTGTTACAATTTACCATGTAAAAAATATGTAATAAATTGTTTGTTAATTTAAAAATTAATAAAAGTTAAAGGTTTATTATTTTTTGAGGGTATTTGATGACAAGACAGCCAGAAAAAAAATTAACAGCTGAAATAAAAACTGCCTATCTGCAAAAAATTCGATTATTAATTGTTTATTTTTTGTTGTTATTCTTCAAGGTCAATTATTGAAATTTATTACATTAATAAGTCGATATTTCAACTTACAAGATGCAAAAAAAATTAATTGAAAATGTTTAATTTGAAGAGTAGGAACGAATTTTGAATTTATTTTTTTTCCATCGAGTACAATTGGCAGACCGTGATGGCAAAAATGATTATATAAATTCAAAATTCGTTCCCATGTTTGCAGGTAAACTTTTTCGTCTGATTTTTTTTGCAGTAAGTCAGTTAGAATACTGACTTATTTTCGTGATTAATTTTGATAATCAATTTTTAAAAACAACAACAATAAATTAATAAATACTATAATTAAAAAAAATGATTTCCATTAAATTTACACACAATTTTTGCTTGCACTGTTTTTTATCATAAAAATAACAATAACAAATGTTAAAATTCCCAAAAATTGAATTATAATTATCAAAATTAATCAGACAAATAAATCAATCATAAAAATCTTTACCAAGTTGAATAAAAAATACATATTTTCAACAACTTTACAGACAAATTCTCCAAAGAATTTATTTTTACTATATGAAATTAATTTTTTTCTTTATGCATAATCAATAATATACCCTTGGTTATCAACATCTTGAATATTGAATATTAATTTACAACAATAAACAATCAAATTGTGTTCAATAAAAAGAAAAAAAAAACTTATAAATATTACAAAATGATTGTTGAATAGCTAAAATAGTTGACAAACTAAAATAGCGTATAATTATATGCCAACAGATGTTGCTCCATTAATACCTGACACACAATTCAATTGTCATTGACAAACAACAATTATTACCAATATTTCTTATCACAATATTCCAAGTTATAATAAGACTTTAGAAATTTTTTCATACAATTGCGCGTTTACATAAAAAACAACGTTAAAAAAAAAAAAAACTTTTCAAAGCAATTTTACTTTATCATTTCATTTTTTTTTTTATTTATCGCTCAGAAATAAATACAGTAGGACACGAGTTTAAAACTTGATTAAATGATAACATGTATAAAAAAATAAAAATATAAACTCGTAATTATAACGAGTATATAAAAAAAATATATGAAAAATTTCTAAAGATATAAAACAAATTTTATTAATCTATCATCTAAAAAAATTAAGTTAAATATTTACTATTTTACAAGTGACCCTAATTACATTTAAAAAAAAAACACTACTAACATCAATATAGACAAAAAATTTTGCATTTTATTTTTCACTTAAATATTATGTCATATTATTTGAACCCCTCCTTCTGGCAATTAATTATTATCAATCCAGTTATGCAATCAAATTATTGACAAATGATAATTTTTTGATATATGAATTTGTATATGATTTACCGATTAAAAAAAATAATTTCAAGGTCAATTATTAATTGTAATTAAACTAGTACAGTTCTATTGATTGTTTATTGATATTTCTATCGGAATAAAAAAATTTTAAAAGTATAATTTACAGACAAATTAAATTGAATGCGTATAAACTGCGCATAACTTTTATCATGCGTTTTTAAAAAATGATTGTATCTATGAATACATAGATCTTGTCTTTACAAGTATGTGTTTATATTAAAGTCAGAATTAAATTTAATCCAATCCGGTAACACGACGAATCCCGTATAGTTTACATTTGCGCATGCGCATTTATAACTAGATTGTGACGCCCACAATTGAATCTAGTCATACACCGTTAAAATGATTAAATTAAAATTCTCAAAATTATCATCAATAAACACATAATTAATTTTTTTTTTTCAAATAAAATACTATCTAATTTTTAATTACGATAATATTTGCTATTTATTCTAAATATTAACTATTTTTTTTTCACTCGAAAAACTTGCTTTTTAAAATTTTCGAGAAAATAATTATAAATTTTTGTTTTTAATTATTACTTAATTGTTCATCTTGTTAATCAAAATAAAATAAAAATTTTAGAAAGTATTTAATTACGTATTTACATAGAAAAACTTGTAATTTTTTCTTTTTTTTTTTCTTTGATATATTGCATTTGGAAGCGACTGAAAAACAGTAGTATATATTTTGTTAGTAGTATATATATTTTCCCCACTTTTTGATGCACTTACATATACATGTATATGTAGATTGAATATATGTGATAATAATAATCATGTTGTTATATATTTTATATACTAAAATTGAGTTTTTATAGTAGGCGGAGCAAATGAAAAAGAAGATGTGCGCGCGCCTATCACAAATGCCACACGGCACAGGTGAAACATACACAAGGGATGAGGATACCAAGGTAAAGCCACGAGGATTTTGAGGTACTTGAATCAGTCAGGGTCCTGCTACTCATCGGGACACTCATGCTTTCTTAAATTCTCCTCGAATTCGTTTATTTTTTTTCACTACAAGTAGTTGAAAATTTGTCTGACCATAACTAGTCTTTACTACTTGAAATAAAAAAAATTTACAAAAAAACACTTGTAATCATAAACGAGTTTATAAATTTTTATATCATATATACTTTTAACTTGAAAACAAAACAATTATCAAAGTGTACGTGTTTTTTTTTTGTTTTTTAAATTAAATTTTTATTGTGTTTTTGATTTTTTTAAATATTTTTCTTCGTTAAAAAAAAATTAGGCGATTGGAATATTTAGCTGATTATTATATTGAACACAAAGTGAAGTGTAAATTAAAGTGAAATTATTATTATTATGATATTAATTATATTTTTTTAATCAAGTGTTGTTTAAATGATAATTAATTATTTGGAAAAAATTTGAAATAAATTATTTAATATTCAAAATGTGTGGTAAGTTTTGGTTTTTATAAAATTTATATATTTTTAAATGATAAAAAAAATATAATTAATTTAAAACTATATTTAAAAAATATTTGATTTGTGTAATTTTGTGTTTTAAAAATTTCATGGTCATGTTTAGTTTAAATAATGAGCTAAAAAAAAAAAATGTATAATTTTAAATTCATGGCCACGTTTATTCTTGACAAACACTTGCTAAAATGAATTGCTCCAATAACGATTTAATTTATTTGATGATTAAACAAAATTATGATCGTGCGTAGAAACATTTTATCATCGATAAGTTAAAAAAAAAATTACATATTAAATTATTAAGCATTTTTTGAATGATGAAAAAAAAAATAGTGATTGACAATCAGACACATGAAAAAGTCATAAATAAACCCCACCTGCATTGTAAATAATATTTTTAATAAAAAACTTATATTCAGGTTAAAATATTTTGACATATTTGAACAGTTTTTTCGATTTTATAAGAAAAAAAAAAAAAAAGTCACCTGTCAGATTTCACAAGATTGTCAGTTCGTCAATGTAAAAAAATATGATATAAAAATAGAAAACAACTGAATCAAAATAAATATTTAAATAATAAAAAAAAAATTAGAATAAAAAAAGTAAAAAAAATTATATTGAAAAAAAAAATACACTTGTTCATACAAAGACTTTTCAAACATATCATTTTATATTTTTGACTTGATCATTATTTGACATATTATAAATCCTCAAATCCATAAATAAAAAATATATTTTAATTTTTTTTTTTAATTTTTCCACATTTTATATATAGAGATTTCAATAATATATTTTTCACGTATATAATCAGTTTTAGCCGGAGGTTTCTATACACTTTGACGTCACAAAATATATAAAAACCAAAAATTTTTTTTTCACAACACGTGTGGCCTCGGTATTATACATATTTATTATTAATTTATTTTTTTTTTATATTAAATTTACACTGATATATCAAATGAACATGAGATTAGGCATCAATTGAAATAGAAATTTATTTTTTTTTTTTTATTTTTTTTCAATCAGTCATTAATTTACTACCATCACGAATATTATATTAACAGTTGTTTAACAGATATTAACTATACCGGAAATTACAAAATAATTTACACACATATTGACGTGTTATTTTTTTCAATCATTTCATATTGAGTTGGGTCGTGATAAAGTTTGGAAATATTTTTTATATCATAAAAATTACATTTATGTATAATGATAAAAAAAAACAATTTAAAAATCATTATTTAAATAAATGTAAATTATATTATCAAATAAAATTAAATAAATTATGATAATAGTTTTGTATTAATTACAAGGTGATAAACAATATATATTTATTTTTAATTTTTAAATAACAAAAAAACACGCAATATATTATAATTTTAATAATATATAATTTATTAATAATAATTGATAAAAATTATAATAAATATATAAAAAAAAAATTGCAGAAACAGTACCAAGAAGTTGGTTAATGAAACACGATATTCACAGTGGTGGTATACCAGCTGGAGCATTATCACCACCAGCAACATTGTCACCACCAAGTAGTCCATGTATATTACAATCATCACCATGGAGTCCAGGTGGTCCAACTAATGGTAGCAATAGTTCAAGTAGTGGTATATCAAGTATACAAAGTACTGCTCCTCTATCATATAATCAACGTCTCAGTGCTTTTAATTTTGTATCAAATTACAATCCTGATTTTATAATGCAAAAACATCCAACAAATTCATCATCAAGAGGTATATATAATTAAAATAATCATATATTTAACTTTAAAAAAATCATTTTTTATATTTTTGGTATTTTAAAATGTCATAAAAAAAAAAAAAAATGAAAATTTTCTTTAAAATATTTTAAAATGTTTTACAATGTTATTTTAAAATTTTTTATATAATTAAAAAAACAATGTTTATTGTCACTCCAGAATTTTTAAATTATTTATTTTTTTCACTTGTAACATTTAAAAATTTTAAAAGAACTTCAGAAAGTGTTTAAAACAGTCAAAAATAATTTAGAACTCTTTGGAATGTAAAATTTAAAGTAAATTAAAAAAAAAAATTTAATTCCCATGATTAAAAACCTTTTGAAGAAATGAAAGAAAAAAAAAAAGAATTTAAGAAAGAAGAATGATGAAAATGTATATACTATTGAATGAGAGATAAAAAAAGATAAAATAAATAAATATATGTGTGTGTGTGTGTTACAGTTACAGACATGCGAAGTGGTCTGATGTATAGTGGTTACAATACAACTTGGTGGGCCCATCATGCAATGGGCCTTTTGCTGCCGCATTCCCTTCTGCCATCAAGAATTTCAGGCCAACAAACGACACCAGTTGCTCAACATTCACCCATACATCCTGAACCACCTAGTCCAATTCGTACAAATTCTCCACAAACAACAATACCCGAACAACCACAATATTCTGGTAAGCATATTTTAATTATTTTTTTTTTCTATTTATAATATTAAATTGTGTCAACAACTTGCTCAACTAATTATTTTCAAATAGATAAATTAATCAGAAGTTTAAAAAAAAAAATATGAAAAAAACACACAAACATGAGAATTACCTGGTTTAAAAATATGAAAAAATAATAATGAAAAACCGGTTGTTTAATTGAGCTAAAATATAGAAAAAATATTGCATGATTATTTATCAGTTAAAGTATTATCAATTTGACGGGTAACTCGGTGAATTATCGAATCCCACGGTATATTATATTTGAAAAATAAAAAATAATAAATAAGACAAAGAAAATATTTTTAAAGAAAAATTAATACTAAATTTATTTTTATTTTTTTCATTGGTGTATAGTTGAAGGTGCTGGTCGTTTTAATGAGGAAGAAGTACCCCTTAATTTGAGCACAAAACCAAGTGATATATCATCGGGTATTAATCGAAAGAGTGAAATTTGGTCACCTGGTTCAGTTTGTGAGCGTGAAGCAAGAGAAATATCAGCAAGAAATTCACCATTAACAACAACACCAATAATTACAAGGCAAATTCACCATTCACCACTAACACCACCATCATCAAATGAACGCACATTTCAGGTAATTAATATTATTATAAATATCTTGTTTTTAATTTTTTTTTTTATTCAACTTTAAAAATTACACTGTAAAAATTACTTGTAAAATATTTAAAAAAATTGAGCCAATTTTAATTTTTTTTAAATTTCAAATAACTTTTTTTTATTTATATATATACATTATATATTTTTTTTACAATTGATTTTTCAAAATAACCATGTCACAAGTAAAAAAAAAATGCAAATATATTTGTTGTGTATTTTAAGCATAGAAAAAAAAAAAAACGAGATTTTCTGTGATAAGATTTTGCAGCTTTGAAATAGTTAATTTTCTTTTCAACGAAAAAAAATAAATAAAAATATATTTAGATTTAGATAATGGATATTTTAGATCTACCAATGACCGTGTCATCATAGTGTTTTTGTCTATTTATAAATATACAACCCCCAATTATTGTTTTTTTTTTTATATAAAATTTATTTTATTTTTTTTACTTTTACTTTTGCCGCGCACGTTCTCTTGGAATCTTGTAAAATTACAAGTTTTATGATCATTGCCGATAAACACAATGTTTTTTATTTTTTTTTNTTTTTTTTTGTTTAATTTTCATCAATATATATATACTGCCTCCATGCAAAAACCTTTTTTGCAATTTTTTTTTATTTTGTCACTTAGTATGCAAGTGACACACGATCGTAAAGTACAACCTGGCTATATCGTTGTTATTTTAAAATTTACCATGGCCAATTTTAACTTCATGTAAACACAACGCAAATTATTCAAAAATAAAAATTATAAAAAAAAATTACACAGTATACAATACATTTAAAAAAAAATCGCTCGAAATTTTGCAATAAAATTTTCTTAATTTCACGTTAGCTTAATAAAAAAATAAAACAATCAATACATAATACCTGTAATTTTTTTCCTTTACTATTTCGAGTAAATTCTCTCACTAATTTAATAAATTCTATATGACAAAATAATAACAATAACAAAGCTGCAAAAAAAAAAAAATATAAACAAAAGATTATATCAGTATTTTTTTCCGCCTTTCTCGAATCGATCTGAAAAAAAAAAAAAAAACGCAATAGCCATATTATCACCGTCATTTTTTTTATTTTAAATTTATTATTACTATTGCATTATTTTTTTTTTTTTTTAGCACTTTGCATCTAGTCAAATTACACCAAACGTAAGTGTCGAGTAGAAAAACGAGCGAAACAATTTTTTTTTTTATTTTTATCAATTCACCGGGAATCCTGATAACAGTCTCGTAATAATAACAAACAATAAAAATTCAATTTATTAACACAATTTCTAACATTTATTTTTCTTTATTTTATATTTGTTTTATTATTTTTTTTTTTACCTCATCATATTTATAACGATGTTTTCAAGCATAGAATCATGCAAATGAAGTACCAACATTATAAATCATATTTACACTATCGATTCAATAAATTCATTATAATTTATTAAAATAATAAAAAAAAAATATAATCATATATATATTTTTAGGTGCTTTATTTCATTATTATAATAATACAATTATGATAATGTTGTGTCAATGAAATATTATTCATGTTGAATAAATATGACGCAAGATAATCGAAGAAAAAATATATATATATATAAATATAATTAATATATAAAGCTTGTATAGAATTAAAAATTCACACTTTTGTTTATATTATTTATATTTTTTTTTATTATAATTATATTTGTTAATAGTATATAAAACTTGATTATTTTTTCTTTTTTTATTATTACAACTTTTTTCCTTCTTTTTTTTTCGTGTTTTAATCAAAGAAAAGTACATGTTTGTACATTTGACTATTTAAGTTTTTATATATGTATAAACTTGATGGACATATGTGCATTTTTGTTGAAAAAGAAAATCGATATTTTACATATATACAAACCAGGTGAAGACGTGGCCATATCCCCAGGCCAATAACATAATTAACAAAAGTTGATGACTCAAATAGAAATTTCAATCCACTCATTTAATTTTTTTCTATGTAAAAAAAAATGATACAAATTTAAAAAAAAGACTAATAATAAAAGAAATAATTAATTTATCAATTTATTATAAATAAAATTTCATATAAAATATTTAATTTGATCCACAGAAAAAAAAAGTAAAAATCAATTGAAATAGAAAGTTAGAAAAATTGTAAAAAAGAGAAGTAAAAATTTGTCTTTTTGAATTAATTAAATATTCAAATAATTATTATGATTAGTTGGGATTTTTAAGTGAAAATTATTTCTTTGTTGATGTATATTTATTGTTGGTATCCTAGAGGTGTCTAGACAGTATATCAAGTGTGCCAAAAAGGCGCAGTTTCATTCTTATTCCAAGTTGTCATTGTTTTGTATTTTTTCTTTTTTTTAAGAAAAAAAAAAATATAAAAATAAAGAAAGGCGCCAGTCGCCTCCTGGTGTTAACAATGAAATAACCCATCAGAAACGTGAGGTCAACCACATTTGCAAACACAGGTGCAACTGACCTGTCTAAGGTTTTTTCCTTCTTTTTTTTTTTTTCTTTAACATGAATTGTCATAAAAAAAAAAATTANTTTTTAAACTATATATATTTTATTTATTTATCTATTTTTTATTGATTTTATTTTTCATCATGCTATAAATTCAATGACTTTCGTCTCTAATAAATTATTAAATTTCCAAATAAAAAAAAAGTAGCTTGAATTTTCTTTTTTAAAAAAAATCTAAATTTTAAATTATTCTATTGTTAATTAATAAACAATTGAATAAAATAAATACACATTATTTTGTCTATCAAAATAAAATACAAAATATATTTAACAATTTTTTTTTTCTATTGATTTCACATTGATTTGACGCCCTTAACCAGACTGTTGATCGTCTTTGCGTGACAAACATGATTACAATAAAGTGACAATGTTCATATACCAATTTTCATAATTTTATTTTTTTATTGTGCGTTTTATTGTATTACTCAATTTATATATACATTTTTTTTTTTTTTATGTTTATTATAATCAAAACATCCAATCATAATTGATCTCTCATTGATATTAAATTTTTTAATTAATTAATTTTTATATTTTAATTATGATTACAGTGTAAACAATGTGGTAAAGCCTTCAAAAGATCTAGCACATTGAGTACTCATTTATTAATACACTCGGATACAAGACCCTATCCATGTCAATATTGTGGCAAGAGGTTTCATCAAAAATCAGACATGAAAAAACACACGTACATACATACTGGTAAGTTTTTTTTATATCAACTTTTACTTTTTTTTTTTTTTTTTCANTTTGTTAATTCTTTTATTATTTTCTTTGCAACAAAGTCCATGTAAAAAAAAACACCTTAAAATTTTTTATCATAAACCAATAATTATCGTGAATTATTAAATGACAATGGAAATATGAAAAAAAAAAATTTCTGGTACAGTTTAAAATACGACATTGATATTTTACATACAAATGTCCCTTTATTGTCTCGCCTTTTTTTTTTTCGTAATAGAATCACGCAAGTTTATTAAGTACTCCAATCGATATGAGTACTTTATTTTTTATCCTATACTTTACGTAAATTTGTAGAACATTAAAGTGAATTTTAACATCAATGTAAAACCAATTAAATATTTTTAAACTCATCAATAATATATTTTTTAATTAACAACAAAAAAATTGTATCTAAAAATATTAACTTTTATTTAATTTGTCAAAATAAAAAGCCTCTATATAATAATAGATAATATAGTGATGTAAAATTTGTCCCCTTATATTTTATCCAATTCACAAAGCATTTTGAATAATTGAAGAATCAGTAAGTGAATGACTCGTAAATACAAAATAAAAAAAAAAAAAAGAAGCCGAGTATATAATTTTTATGCAAAGCTAGAAAATATTTATTTGAAATTATCTTATATATCATAGACAAATTGTTAAACTAGTAATATTTTAGCAGCTTTAAATAACACAGTAAAATAATTTTTTATTTTAATTTCCCCTATTTGTTAATTAGCTTGAAACATGCACCCCAATATAGTCGACAAACTTGTGTATGGCACGTGTCTTATATATATGTATTATTATAGTATTTAATACATGGATAAATACACACATTTGTATAAACATAAGACAAATTTTAAAAACACAGGAAATTCACTTAACGCCCAACAAACAAACTATTTCCCATCGCACCTTCCTTCCGGTCATTTATTATCATCTTTATTTATTATTATTCAAAATTTCTAAATTTATTTGCCAAAATTTAAATATTATAATGCTGTCATTGTAGATAGAAATATTTTTTATATAGAATTAAAATTGTAAGGCTTAAAATATAGAGTAAATGTTAAAAATTAAATTTTGGGTTTTTAAATTATTCAAATGTTTAATGTTTTGTTTTAACTTTGACGGTTGATTAACATTTAAAACATCTGAGAAAAAATATGCAAAGACTTATTATGACATTTGGAAAATATTAAATTCTTTAAGAAAATTAATAATCAAATTTTTATGTATGCAATGGAACTATGTTGTAATCATACATAAGTGCACATTTATGTCGTCATTTTCTTTTGAATAATCAAGTATAAAAATTGCCAGGAAAAAAGAAAAATAAAAGGGAAAATATAATGGGTATATTTAAATGACAGTATAGCTGTTTCGAAAAAAAAAAAAAAAAATAGAGAAATATGATAGAAAAAAAAATAGTCGATCTAATCCTTTGTACTTAGAGGCAATAGTAGAAAAAAAAAGAAAAAAATTGTTGAATAAATTAAGAATGCAATTTATTGTCAAGCTAAAAGTAAAAGTTTTTTTAACTTTTTTATTTTTGCATTAACTTATACTTTTCATTTGGTATTTGTTTTAAATTTATTTGGTAAATATTTTGAATCAAACTTCAAAGAAAAACAAGAACTTTAAATTATAAAATTTTGTTAACAAAACTTCCGCATTTACATCAATTTGTTTATGAAAATTTTATTAGCTGGCCTTGTTTTTTTTTTATTGTATCACAAAACCACCATTATTATTCTATAATTATATATTTAAAAAAAAAAAAAATTCTAGATCATCGTTGAGTAATTTTTAATAGCCTAATGATTGACGGTTTTTTTACTATTGATTTTTATTAAAAATTTATTAACCAAGCAGTGTGTGTGTGTTTTTTTTTTTTAGAAATTTCTTTTTTAAATTTAATGATAGGTGTCTAATGTACACTTAAAATATACGATTTATGTATTTATTTAATTATGCAAACACACGAAAGCTTAATGAACTTGAAATAATGAACATTTGAATTATAAAATACTCATTAGTTTCGTTTCGATAATTTTTTCAACGAGCTCTATTTAAATATATAATTATAGCCACGAATGAAAAAAAAAAAAGAAAAAATAATTATACGAAATAATAAACAAGACAATTGTTTAAAAATAATTATATATTATTAAATATATATATTGATTTGAATGTTAAAAAAATAATATATAATAATTTGATTTTCACAAGTAAAAATATATTTTCTTGTAAAATTTTTTAACTAAAATTTTCAATATTACATATGCCATTGTAAAAATATTATTTATTTTTTTTAATGGCGGGCTTTATAATCAAGGTATATTGTGCAATAACACTAATTGTCGTTTTTTTTTTCATCGACATTTATTGATAAAAAAAATATAACAGGAAAAAAAAATGTAAATTAAAAAAATAACGACAAAATGATAATATGATCTTTTGAATAAAAAAATTTTGAATATTTATAAAATAATTAAATGAAAATATTAATTAAAAAATAATAATAAATAATATATATTCAATTTATAAATGATGATTTTTTTGTATTTTTGAATATTAATTTATTTATTTATTCAAGTTTTATTGAGCTTTTAAAACAGCATATTATAAACGAGACATTTATTATTTTATATTTTTTTGTTTATGGGAAATAATAAGATGATCAATATTATTTTATTGTTATTTATGATTGAAGAAATAAAAAAATTTAAATTATTTATGATATTATTATTGTTATTGTATCATTGATAATGCCATATTTATTATTTATTAATGCCAATTGAAAAAAAAATAAAATATACAAATTAAAAAAATTTCTTTGTTACTGAATAAATAAATCATAATCTTTTTCAGTATTTTTTTGATAAACAATTTTACAGACATTTACTTTTCATTGAGGCAATCATAATATTATTGCCATTATTATTTTTTTTTTAATAAAAATATTAATTATGAATAATAATAACAATGAGATTTTTTATTCTATCAACAATTATTATTTAAAATGTTTTTCATATATTGTAATTGAATAATATGTTGGAAAATTATTAAAGCAATAATAATTGAATCTTGATGAATGATTGAGCATTATTTATTTTGACAAATTGTTTATATATTTATTTATTTAATCTTAAAATCAATCGGCAAATGAATGGTATAGAATTGAAAGGAAAATAATGTAAACTGCTTGAAATATTCGCAGACGTAAAATCTTATTTTATTATCTGTTTATTTTTTTTTTTTTTTTGTATTAATCATTAAACACTGATTAATTAAGATAAAAAAAAAAAAACATCTGGCACTATATATATAATTATCGGTATTAAAATAAATTTAAATTACGTCAATGCAAATTGAAATAAATATAAAAAAAAAATCATTGTCACTAAGCGCACTTTTAAATTGAGAGATAATAAATATATTTATTTATTATTATTTTTATTATTTTGGTTTTTGACAAGAGTGATAGTTTATGCTTCTCAGAATCAATGACAATAACAACTGTCAAATGAATATAATAAAAAATATGATAAATAATGCGTTTAGTTATAAATAAAAATTTATAAATTCGCAGAAAATGGTATTATTGTTAATGTCAATATACAATTGCACATTAATAAATAAAAATTTATCAATTTCCTTTTAATCATGTTGCAAAACGCACGATTGCTTGCAAGAATTTGATAGTTTATTCAGGTGTCGCTGACTAATAACCTTGATATCAACGTCACAATAACCTTAGAATTTTTATTCACTTTTTTATATTTTTTAAAAATCAAACAGCAACAATAGGTAATCCTTAGATAATTAAAAAATTTTATGGGAAAATTTTTTTATTTAAAATCATTTTGAATTATAAAATATAAAAATTAATAATAAAATTTAAAATGACTTTAGTTACAACTTATGTAAAGACACTTGAAAATAGTATTTATAAAAAAAAAAAAAATAAATAATAAAATCTTATTTTAAATAAAATAAATTAATTTATATTAATTAAAAAATTNGAGGATCAATAAATAATCATGCAAAAAACATTAATATATCCGGTGATAAAATTAAACAGGAAATATCGGAGATAATCAGAATAAATGATTTTTCGTTTTACTCCGATTTTCCTTCGCAATTTCACTTTAACAATATGCGGAGAAAATCGGAGAAATTATTTTCACCAGTAGGGTAAATTGTTTGATAAATTTTAAGTTGTGTTTTCCAGTGGTGGTACGGATGGACAAGAAAAAAAGCTTAATTGCTTATTTGTTTTTAGTTTTGTTTATTTAAATTTTTTATCAAGTTAAAAAATTTTCATTTTATTTTTTTTTTCTCATCGGTTATCATGAAAATTCAAAATAAAGCTAACACAAAATAATTTCAGAGTCATGCCCAGAGCAATATCTTTTTATTCGTTTTCAATTGATTTTCAATTGATGTGTCTTAATTACAGATGACTGTTAATAAAAATTGTTAATAATTTTTGCTTGGAACCTTGACGTGGGAAAGTGGTGTAAAGGCAACATGATTGCTACGTCGAGGTTCCAAGCAAAAATTATAAACAATATCTTTTATTAATTAAATGATTAATTAATATAAATAATAATAAAACCTTATTTTTGTATAATTTTTTTTTTCTTTTTTTTTTATTTAAAAACAAATATAAAAAAATTTAAAAAAAATGAATTTTATATTATTATTAAATTAATTTAATTATTAATAATTTTATATTTATTTCAATAATTAGTTTAATCATTTATTTTATAGATAATTTTAAGGATGCAAAATTATTTGAATTTATTTGCAAATTTTCAAGCCATCTGACCACTTGAATAACCAGTGTCTATACCCCTCAATATATAAATTATAGCTATTTTCTAATAAAATATCAAAATTTATTTTCAATAATATAATATTTAATAAAAAAAATAAAAAACGGTTTAAAATTAATGTTGGTTTTTATTATTTATGTTGCAGGTGAAAAACCACATAAATGTGTTGTTTGTGGTAAAGCATTTTCTCAATCAAGCAATCTAATAACTCATATGAGAAAACATACGGGTTATAAACCCTTCCAGTGTGGTCTTTGTGACAAAGCATTTCAAAGAAAAGTTGATTTAAGAAGACATCGTGAGGGACAACATCCAGCTGCACCCGCACTTGACTATCGTACATTACAAATACCAAGTTCAAATAATTTATCAAGATCATCATTGACGACAACAACAAACTATCATCTTATACCAGTACCAGGCAGCAGCTGAGACCAAATACATTTTAATATTAACATATATATCAACTTAGAAAAATCAAAAATAATAATAATATACATTTTTTTTAAATTACATATCGGCTGGACCAATGAGTTTCTAAAAAAACTATTAAATAACGAGAAAAAAAAAACTAGTAAAATACAGTTAAATCAAACTGCGTATAGTGTCCAAGTTTCATCGTCATAAATATATATATATATTTTTTTTTTTGTCAAAGCCGTCCAATTGTTTAAAAATTAAACTGTAAATACAAATGTTGAGAAAATAATATTATTGATTTAATAATTAAATCATTTTAAATTTAGTTTTAGCTAAAATTAATTACAAAAAAAAAAAAAAAAACGTAAAAAAAATTTAAAAAACAAAAAAGGAAAAAAAAAAAACCAAAAATGAGGGTGGGCTATTTAATTGTGTGAATAAAAAAAAATTTATATATATTATTTAAAAATAAACTAGTGCCTAGTAAAAATTTACAAAAATTAAATGAAAAGCAGTGATATTTAAATAATAATTTAAATATTAATAGATTCAATTATATATTTTTTACAAATACAAAATATATATATATTTTTTTTTATTCACATAATTATTTGTCGTCAAATTTTAAATACTTTGATCGTATATTTATTAAATACAATATAATTGCAAACTGTACATAAGCTTGGGACACGTGGTTCACTTGATATTCATGATTTAAGCCAATTTAAATTGTTTTTTTTTTTTACCTCTCAATCAATCTAGAAAAAAAGAAAAAAAATATTTAAAATACATCTTGAAACACGTGTCATAGTCCATCGAAACCAAAGCCGTATATTTTTTTTTTTTTTATTGATTTTCATTATAAAATTATTTGGCAGGTTTGAAGAACTTAAACAAAATTTGTCCTAAAAAAAAATTCACCGTAGATTTATTTAAAAAAATCGCTGAAGATTTATTTTAAAAAAGAAAATTATTATTTTCGTTTTTTAAATCAAAAAGTATTTAAATGATTTATTTGTTAATTTTTTTTTTGCGCTCTATTTTTCTAGGCACATGTGAATTTATAGATTATTTTTTTTTTTCTTGTTAATTTATCGGTCGGATTACGCAATTGATTCCTTGAAACGCCGGAATAAAATCGAGGATTTCATAGCGGCTAGAGGTCCAAAGATGTAGACTTAAGGCTTGTAACGACGGTCATGCATAAATTACGATTAAACTGGTCAATAAAAAAAAAACATCGATAAATAAAATTATTACTTAATTGTAATTATTATTTTTGGGTTTTTTTTATTTTTTTTTTCGATCAAGTTTTTATCATAATGCTGGCGCGTATACAATAGCCGTTTTTAATTTGTATAAAATATACCATAGAATAATTAGACAATTTAATAATCTAAGTTAATTATTAAAATATTAAAAATATTATTATTAAATGAATAAATACGTAAAAATAGTAATTTGTAAAAAAAATTTAAAAAACAATAAAATTAAAAAATTAATAATAATGAAGTTTATAATTTCAATGTATATCATTTGTATAAAAAAAAAAAAAAGAAATTATAAAATTGTAAATGTTAATGATTTGTTGGTTTTAAATTTAAAAAAAATTAAAATTAATATGAAAATTTTGTGTTTATTATATATCATTTAGAAAATATGAAATATTGTATAAAATAAAAAAAAATGACAACGTTGTAAATCGGTAAAAAAAAACCAAAAAATATGTTTATTATTAATTAATAATTAAGAATGATATTGAGTAATAAATTGTTTTTCTCATAAAAAAAAAAATAATATTTGTTTCTTGTTTTATTTTTAGTAATAAAAAATTTTTATTTATCCTTTTTTTCTTTTTATGTAATATATTTTCAGAGGGGGAGATGATAAAAAGCACAGTAAAAAGATAAGAAAAAACAAAAGAATTTCAAGGTAAAATAGTTGAAAAAAAAAGAAATGTTTAATAAATCGAGGAAAAATATTTTTTTGTTTTGTATGAAATATTATTTAAATATATGAAATCGTTTTTGGCACCGATACGGGAAAATTTTCGGGAAATACGGGGAAATTTACAGACTAAAATATAACCCTCGCATATTCACCGTAAATTTTGCCGTAAACTGTATGAATTTCCCCGTGAATTCCTCCGTATATCGTGCCATAAAGCCATCGTTAAATATTTTATTACTATTTTTTTTTTTTTTTTTAAATTATTATAATTGTCAAGGTTAACATACAGGCCGACATATTTTACGTTTCTTCTCAAATTATCTATGAAAAAAATAAAAGAAAAAATAGTTTTTTGGAGTTTCACATATTAAATGTTTTAATATATTGTTTGATCCTTGAAAAATTAATATTAAAAAAAAAATTTTAATTATAAAAACTTAAGTTATAGTAGTATTGAGTAATAATATTACGTTTTTTTCACCTAGTTAGAAAAAATTACATAAAAGATGAAAACAACTAAATTGCAACAAAATAAATTGCGAAAAAATAAATCACGAAAAAATAATTTTTTTTCTGTTTTCAAATTTTTCAATTTATTTCTTCGTGATTTATTTTGTTGCATTTTAATTTGTCGAATTTATTTTGACATATTTACTAAACCGTAAAAGAATATCAAAATAAATATCATAATAATAATAATTGTTTTATTTATCGAATTGATTTTGGATAAATTATTAATTTTATTAATTTAATGATTATTATAATAATGAAAAAAAATAATATTCGTATACGTTTTGAAAATATGAAAAATATTATTTCCAGTTAACGAAAGAATTTTATCTATACACATAATAAAACTTGTAAGAATATTATTGGCTCTTGTGATTTAAAGTTTAACTGCGACTTCAATAAAAATTGTTATTGTCATAAATTTTTTAAATAAAAATCATTATCTTTTCCTGGTTGATAATGAAGACATTTTTTGACTTATTTTCAGGGTATACAGGAAGTGTCATTTTTAAAATATTTAAATTTTAATTCTGCTATACTCGTCAGTGTGAACTCGCATAAATATCTACAAGAATGAACATTATTTATTTGGCTTGGGCTTCGATTTTCTTGGTACTCGCTGTACTTTTAAATAGAGCTAAAGCTGATGCAGTCTGCCAAAGACCTGGTGAAGTTGTAATTATAAAATTATACAAAGCTAAAATTTAGCATTAATATTTCGAACCGATATTAAGAAAAGATAATACAATTAATACTTTTTCTTTTTGCAAAGTGTGACCTCAAAGAGGAACTCAACAAATGCTGCATCGGAAAATGTCAAGCAATTGGCGGAAATCCAGGAAAATGTATCTAAAATTAAAAACCACAATTCTGAAATGATACACAATATAAGACTGTATCATTATTAAATTAAAATAAAAAACAATATGTAAATCAAAATTTAAAAAATAATATTGTAAACTTTTTATTTTTTTGTTTGAAAATAATAAAATATTTATCCAAATTAAAAATATATATATCAGTTATTTCAATTTATTCATGGCTAATTTTTTTTTTTTTGATTCGAAAAACCTATTAATCCTATTTGTTGTATAAAATAATAAAAAAGAATATATACCAAAGCCTTTTTCTTTTTTTTCTATTTATTATAAAATTATTTGGCAATTTAGAAGAACTTAATCAAAATTTGTACTAACGAAAAAATCGGTGTAGATTTATTTAAAAAATCGCAAAAAATTTATTTAAAAAAACAAAAGAAAATTATCATTTTTTTTTTAAATCAAAAAGTGATTAAATGATTTATTTGTTAATTCTGTTCTTTAAAGAGTACAATTGCACTCCATTTTTCTAAGCACACGTGAATTTATACATTTTATAATATTTATTTTACAATATAAAATGTTATAAAATAAAAAAAAATGACAGCGTTCTAAATCGGAAGAAAAAACAAAAAATATGTTTATTAATTAATAATTAATAATGATATTGTGTAATAAATTGTTTTTCTCATAAAAAAAAATAATATTGATTCTTGTTTTATTTTTAATAATAAAAAATTATTATTTATCCTTTTATTTTTTTTATGTAATATATTTTCAGAGGGGGAGATGATAAAATGCACAGTAAAAAATTACAAAAACCAAAGAATTTCAAGGTAAAGTAGTTGAAAAAAAATAGATAATAATAAATGTTTAATAAATCGAGGAAAAATATTTTTTTTTGTTTTTTATGAAATATTATTTAAATATACGAAATTGTTATTGGTACCGATACGGGAAAATTTACGGAAAATACAGGGAAATTTACAGGCTATAATATAACCCTCGCATATTCACCGTAAATTTTCCCGTAATCTGTATGAATTTCCCCGTGACTTCCCCCATATATCTTGTCATGAAGCCATCGTTAAATATTTTATTACTATTTTTGTTTATTTTTTAAAAATTATTATAATTGTCAAGGTCAACATACAGGCTGACATATTTTACGTTTCTTCTCGAATTGTCAATATGAATAAGAAATGAAAACAAAAAATTTTTTTGTAGTTTTATATTACCTAATTTAATAATATTGTTTGATCCTTGAAAAATTAATAATTTATTTTTATTACATTATGTTATCAAATTTTTGAATATGATTTCTTCATTTATTTATTGATTTTTATTGAATAATGCAACTGCAGGGAAAGAAAATTAATCGAATTTAGTAATCCGAAATCTGCCAAAATAAAAGACATGACGATTAAAAAATTTGTCGAAATAAATTCAACAAAATAAATTTCAACAAGATAAATTACGAAAAAAATATTTTTTATTTCAGTATATTTGAATTTTTTAAATTATTTTTTCGTGCTTTATTTTGTTGCATTTTAATTTGTGAAATTTATCTTGACAAATTTATTTAACCGTAAAAAAAAAGTCAAAATAAATATCATTATAATAATTTTTTTTCTTATTTTTCAAATTGATTTTGGATGAATAATTAATTTTATTAATTTAATTATTATTATAACAAATGAAAAAAAAAATAATACGTTCTAAAAATATGAAGGTTAACGAAAGAATTTTATCTATACACATAATAAAACTTGTATGAATATTATTGGCTGTTGCGATATAAAGTTTAACTGACATCAATAAAAGTTGTTGTTTTCATAAAGTTTTTAAATAAAAATTATTATCTTTTCCTGGTTGATAATGAAGTTGATGTGTTTCTAAACATTTTTTGACTCATTTTCAGGGTATATAAGCAGTGTCATTTTGAGAATTTTTAAATTTCAATTCTGCTATACTCGTCAGTGTGAACTTGCATAAATTTCTACAAAAATGAAGATTATCTATTTGGCTTGGGCTTCGATTTTCATTGTACTTGCAGTACTTTTGAATGGAGCTGATGCATACTGCCTAGGATCTGGTGAAGAGGTAATTAAGCATTAATATTTTAAACTGATATTAATTGAAAGAAATAATATAATAATTAATACTTTTTCTTTATTTTTTGCACAGTGTGGGAAATTCGACGATTGTTGCTCCCTTACATGTATGTCAAATGGAGAATGTGCATAAAATTAAAAATCCACAATTTTAAAATGATATACAATATCAAATAATAACTGTATCATTATTAAATCAAAATAAAAATCAATATGTCAATCAAAATTTAAAAAATAATATTGTAAACTTTTTATTTTTTCGTTCGAAAATAATAAAATATTTATCCAAATTAAAAATATATCAGTTTTGAATTTATTCATTGCTAATTTTTTTTTTCTTTACTCCAGAAATCTATTCATCCTATTTGTAGTATAAAATAATAAAAAAAAATATATACCAAAGCCTTTTTCTTTTTTTTTTTTTCATTATAAAATTATTTGGCAGGATAGAAGAACTTAATCAAAATTTGTACTAAAAAAAAATCGCCGTAGATTTATTTAAAAAATCGCTGAAGATTTATTTAAAAAAAACAAAAGAAAATTATTATTTTTTTTTTAAATCAAAAAGTATTTAAATAATTTATTTGTTATTTTTTTTTTTTTGTGCTCTATTTTTCTAGGCCCATGTGAATTTATACATTTTTTTTTTTCTCGTTAATTTATTATTTAGAAAATATAAAATATTGTAAAATAAAAAAAATCGACAGCATTGTAAATCAGTAAAAGAAAAACCAAAAATATATTTATTATCAATTAATAATGATATTGAGTAATAAATTGTTTTTCTCATAAAAAAAAATAATATTTGTTTCTTGTTTTATTTTTAGTAACAAAAAATTAGTATTTACCCTTTCAATTTCTTTATCTAATATAATTTCAGAGGGTAAGATGATAAAATGCACAGTAAAAAGATAAAAAAAACCGAAGAATTTCAAGGTAAAATAGTTGAAAAAAAATAGATAATAATAATGAATGTTTAATAAATCGAAGAAAAATATTTTTTTTCTGTTTTGTATGAAATATTATTCAAATATACGAAATTGTTATTGGCACCGATACGGGAAAATTTACGGGAAATACGGGGAAATTTACAGGCTATAATATAACCCTCGCATATTCACCGTAAATTTTCTCGTAAATTGTATGAATTTCCCCGTATATCCTGCTATAAAACCATCGTTAAATATATTTTATTACTATTTTTGTTTATTTTTAAAAATTATTATAATTGTCAAGGTCAACATACAGGCTGACATATTTTACGTTTCTTCTCGAATTGTCAATATGAATAAGAAATGAAAACAAAAAATTTTTTTGTAGTTTTATATTACCTAATTTGATAATATTGTTTGATCCTTGAAAAATTAATATTGAAAAAAAAATCCATTATTAAAAATAGATCATATGAATAGTCATTAATAATTGGCTCATTATTGAAGGTAAAATATAGATTGAAAATTAATTCATTTCAACTTACTGGTAATTGAAGAAATTCAGAAGTACGGTGACAATAACATTAGTCCTTGAAAATAATTTGTCTCCATAAATTGTAACAAAATATAACATCACGAAATAATAATTTTTTTTTGATATTCAAATTTTTAAATTTATTTTGTCACAAGTTATTTTTTCGTAATTTATTTTGTTGCATTTTATTCTGTCCAATTTATTTTGACAAATTTATTTAACCATGAAAAAATATCAAAATAAATATCATTATAATAATTTTTTTTTTATTTTTCAAATTGATTTTGGATTGATAATTAATTTCATTAATTTAATTATTATTATAATAATGAAAAAAAATAATATTCATACGTTCTGAAAATATGAAAAATATCATTTCCGGTTAACGAAAGAATTTTATCTATACACATAATAAAACTTGTATGAATATTATTGGCTGTTGCGATATAAAGTTTAACTGACATCAATAAAAGTTGTTGTTTTCATAAAGTTTTTAAATAAAAATTATTATCTTTTCCTGGTTGATAATGAAGTTGATGTGTTCCTAGACATTTTTTGACTCATTTTCAGGGTATATAAGCAGTGTCATTTTGAAAATTTTTAAATTTCAATTCTGCTATACTCGTCAGTGTGAACTCTCATAAATTTCTACAAAAATGAAGATTAACTATTTGGCTTGGGCTTTGATTTTCATGGTACTCGCTGTACTTTTAAATGGAGCTGATGGAAAAAGAAAACCAGGCTGCGTAGGAAAGGATGGACATGTAATTATTAAATTATACAAAGATAAAATTTAGCATTAATATTTCGTACTGATATTAATTAAAAGATCAAATAAAACAAATAATACTTTTTTTTTTTGCAGTGTAGCCTCAATGGAATACCCCACAAATGCTGCAAAATCTTTGATTGCGTACCAATTGGTGAAAATGAAAAGAATAAACCAGATGATGAAAATGTAGGAAAATGTGTTCTTAAATAAAAATCACCATTATAAAATGATACACAATATCAAATAATAACTGTATCATCATAAAATTAAAATAAAAAACAATATGTCTATCAAAATTTAAAAAATAATATTGTAAACTTTTTCTTCGAAATTAATAAAATATTTATCCAAATTAAAAGTATATATCAGTTTTGAATTTATTCATGGCTAATTTTTTTTTTTTTTCATTTATTCTAAAAATCTATTAATCCTATTTGTACTATAAAATAATTTTAAAAAATATATACCAAAGCTTTTTTGTTTTTTTCTTTTCATAATAAAATTATTTGGCAAGTGCGAAGAGCTTAATCAAAATTTGTACTAAAAAAAAAAATCACTGAAGATTTATTTAAAAAAAACAAAAGAAAATTATTATTTTAAAATGATTTATTTGTTAATTTTTTTTTTTTTTGTTTTATTTGCTCTATTTTTCTAGACATACGGGAATTTATACATTTTTTTTTTCTTGTTAATTTATCATTTAGAAAATATAAAATATTGTAAAATAAAAAAAATCGACAACATTGTAGATCAGTGAAAGAAAAACCAAAAAATATTTATTATTAATTAATAATGATATTGAGTATAATAAATTGTTTTTCTCATAAAAAAAAAAAATATTTATTTTTTTTTGTTTTATTTTAGTTATTTTAGTAATAATGAATATTTATTTATCTTTTTTTTTCTGCATCTAATATGTAATTTCAGATGATAAGATGAATTTTTTGCATGGTAAATTTTTCAAGAGTGTAATTACTCAATTTTGTATACCTAGTAAATTTAAAAAGCGTCAAAAAGGCGTTTCGCCACCTTTTAAACACCCCAAAATTTTTTCAAAAAAAAAAAAAAAANAAAAAAAATCGACAGATGAGTTCTGCTTCATCAGGCCTGAGGCAAATATTTTTTTTATAAAGTGTAGTTCATGTGTCGACGACGAATTGGCTTCATATATAATTGGCCAATTTGCAATTGTCGGTTGAAATATTCTCTCGCCAAAAAAATCAACCGATTTTACCTTTGGATAAGACGAATTAACTCCAAATAATTTCCATGAATTGCAAATCTGATGTAAATAAAAAAAATGAATAATTATAATGAAGTTGGGCTTTAGATAAATCTTTTAATTACATGACAATTAATTGGCCAAATTTTAATAATTATCAATAATACATATGTATAAAATTTACTGAGGAATTTATTTATATATATCACACTTTGGCCTTGTTTGTTGTTGTTGTTGTTGTCACGACACATTTAATGGCATTTTTTATTTTTTTTCCTATTTATCAACAACGATTTTATTTGATAGCTATTTAAAAAAATAAAATGCACAGTAAAGAGATAAAAAAAACAAAAGAATTTGAAGGTTAAATAGTTGAAAAAAAATAGATAATAACAATGAATGTTTAATAAATCGAGGAAAAATATTTTTTTTGTTTTGTATGAAATATTATTTAAATATACGAAATCGTTTTTGGCACCGATACGGGAAAATTCACGGGAAATACGGGGAAATTTACAGGCTATAATATAACTCTCGAATATTCCCTGTAAATTTTTCCGTAACCTGCATGAATTTCTCCGTGAATTCCTCCGTATATTGTGCCATAAAGCCATCGTTAAATATTTTATTACTATTTTTGTTTATTTCTAAAAATTATTATTATCGTCAAGGTTAACATACAAGCTGACATATTTTACGTTTCTTCTCAAATTCTTTATAAAAAAATAAAAAAAAACATAGTTTTTTGTAGTTTCACATATTTAATTTTATGATGTCCTTGAAAAATTCATGTTAAAAAAAAGGATTGAATGCATTATAATTATAACCAAAATAAGTTTTTTTTCCCCCCACTTCTCGTTACTATTCAAGGTCGAAGAAATATTTTAAAAATTTTATTATGCTGTTATCATAAATTCAACAAAATAAATTGCAACAAAATACATCACGAAATAATAGTTTTTTTTTCAATATTCAAATTTTCAAATTTATTCATTCGTGATTTATTTTGTTGGATTTTAATTTGTTGAATTAATTTTGATAAATTTATTAAACCGTTAAAAAATATCACAATAAATATCGATATTTAATAATATTGATCGATGATATCGATAATAATTTTTTTATTTTCCAAATTGATTTTAGATAAATAATTAATTTTGTTTATTTAATTATTATTATAATGAAGAAAAAAAATAATATTATTACGTTCTAAAAATATGAAAAATATAATTTCCGGTTAACGAAAGAATTTAATCTATGCACATAATAAAACATTGTATGAATATTATTGGCTCTTGTGATTTAAAGTTTAACTGACATCAATAAAAATTGTTGTTTTCATAAATTTTTTAAATAAAAATTATTATCTTTTCCTGGTTGATAATGAAGTTGATGTGTTTCTAGACATTTTTTGACTTATTTTCAGGGTATATAAGCAGTGTCATTTTAAAAATTTTTAAATTTCAATTTTGCTATACTCGTCAGTGTAAATTCGCATAAATTTCTACAAAAATGAAGATTATCTATTTGGCTTGGGCTTCGATTTTCATGGTACTCGCTGTACTTTTAAATGGAGCTGATGCGTCCTGTCTAGGTTATGGTAAACAGGTAATTATTTAATAAATTAAGCATTCATATTTTGCACCGATATTAATTGAAAAAAAAAAAAATAAAATAATTAATACTTTTTCCTTGTTTTTTGCACAGTGTAACCCCAACGGGAAATCCAATGATTGTTGCTCCAACAAATGTAACGCAAATGGCGGATTTTCAGGACAATGTGCATAAAATTAAAAAACCACAATTTTAAAATGATACACAATATCAAATAATAATTATGTATCATTATTAAATCAAAATAAAAATCAATATGTTAATCAAAATTTAAAAAATATTATTGTAAACTTTTTATTTTCTTGTTCTAAAATAATAAAATATTTATCCGAATTAAAGTCATATCAGTTTTGAATTTATTCATGGCTAATTTTTTTTTCCTCTATTCTAAAAATCTATATTATTCCTATTTATTTTTTATATAATAAAAAATTAGTGATAAAAAAAAAAATAATTTATTATTTTAAAAAATATAAAAATTATAATTTTTTTGCATTTAAAAATATTTTATATCTATTAACATAAAAAAATATTTTTCTGATTTATACCTTTATTTGTATCGACACATATTTTTTTTTTTTTTTCTTTAACTACATATACATATAAAAAAAAATAATTAAAATTAAAAAATTCACATTAAATGATTTTTATATTTAAAAATTGCAATTTTATTATTTCATATTTTTGTCTGATAATTAATTTTTTTTTTTTTTTTGATTACAAAATACGATTGATTAACTACTTTCTCTCATTTCAACAGAAAATTTTTTCATAACGGTAATAAAGTGAGATGTGAATCATGAATCCACATATAAACACAACGCCGTTGGTTCTTTGATTCATTTTTATCAAAGTAATCCACCGCGGTGTTCCCTGCTGCACCAGAAGTAAACATGTAATCTCCAAAATTCATATAATCAAAATACTCGAATATATGTCGATACAGTATATAATATGATACATCCGACTTATTAATTGCCTCTTTTATAAAATTTTCAAAAAACACATTTATATACTCGTTTTTTTAATTTTTAAAAAAGACATTTTATAGAAATAAAAATTACCCATGAAAAATTCGTCTTTATACATTTTTTTTTTCCTCAATAATTTTCAACTATATATATACATGAAAAAAAAAATATATATATACCAGATCCCGTTTTACGCTTTCATTTCTCGTTGATTCTTCCAAAAATACGTGAGACCCCAATTTACGATCGAACTCATCGATCACGCGAGGCTGAATCTCTTTCATAAAAAATTATTTAAAAAAAAAAAAAATACATACGTGATATACGTGCCATATATAGCTACACATTTAACAGATATCTTTAATGGATTTTGCAAATTTTCCGCTTCAATAACACAGTCGTTTCATTGAAAAAAAAAAATAAAATATTTTCATATGATAATATAAATTGTTTTTAATATATTAAATAAATGAACAAACTTTTTGACCCTTTTAACATTTCTGTATATTATTTTATCATGATAATAATAAAATTATAATTTAAAAAATAATAAAATTTTTGTTTAAAAATCATTAATGTCGATGAAAACACAGTGCTCATTATGTTAAACAAACAAAAGTCAATAACAGTTATTATTATCGACAAACAAGAGTTGAACTAGTTGGAAAATGTATATAGCTTAGCTCACTTAATACCTATTATATAATAAATATATGTATACCTATTTATAAACTCATTTATGAGCTGTATTTTAGAAGTTGTCTCCAGCTCTCTATACGAGTTTATAAACCTAATAATATATATACTTCTCGCTGTGTTTTACATATAGTTAAAAAAAAAATAATAAACACACTCTATTATAATTTTATTTTTATTTATTATTATTGCTGTTTATTCGTGATAATATTGGGAAGATATACATGTATATATTTGCAATGCAAGTGTATCTATACTCAAGCGAAAAAAATAAATTATAATATATACGTCTGAATTTTACGAGACGCTGTAAATCAAATTTTTAAAATAGTAATTGACGCAGATATTCAGTGAACACAATTAAACACTTTTTTTTTAAATGTATTGTCAAGATAATTTATTACACTATTATTCATTAATTTTTATTATAATAACAAATTATTACAATTATTTATAAAAAATAATATAATAATTTTTAAATAGTAATTTTTTAATTATCAAATTTTTGATTTTGTTGAGAATTTAAAATTAAAAAAAAATATTAAATTAGCATTTTAATTAATGCTAGCGTTAATTATAATAAAATTATTATATTTTTATAAATTTTTTATGGTTAAAGTGTAGGTAAAGATATAAATAAATATATTTTTCGTATTTTTACGATGAATGATTGTTTCAATTATCGAGGTACTACCATATCTTTAAAAAATGTACCTGGTAGCAAAGTGACTCGTCGACAATGATGCTGGATAAGTATATAACTGCTTTAAAAAAAAAAAAATATACCAAGAAATATTTTAAAATAATAATAAATAATATATTAAACTTGTGAAAAGAATAATTTTATTTTATAAAACTTTTTTTTTACATTTTTTAAAATTATGATAAAGACAAATTTTTTTTTACTTTGATCATGCCGCAGTTGTTCGTGTTATTTTATTTTTTACAACATGGTTTTTATTTTATGTATATATAATATAAATAAAATATGTATAACACAATTTTGATTATTGGAAAATTTAATAAAGGTATAAATCTTGAATCGATGTATATAAATATACTGACTTTATGTAAAATAAATAAATAAAAAATCGGAAAAAAAAAAATGATATTATCGTGGATGTAGTGAGTAATAGAGAGAGGGATTATTTTTTTATATATGCAACCCTTGTTGCACATAGAAAAATAAATTTATAGAGAGGGTTAGAAGCGACTTCATGATAGATTCATAAACCGTGTTGTAACATGACATTTCTGTCAGTTATCTTCTCGGACCGCTTGTTACCGTCATTTTACCTGTAAATTGTCCATTTTAATAAACAACTAAAAATCCAATGAACCAACATAAATAATAATAATAATTTGTATCCAAAAACGTAATTAATAAAATCGAGGGGTTTTCAAATCACCTTAAAACCGGAAAAAGGTATAACACATTCTCGCGCTCAAAACACAATCATACCTGGACAAAATACAATTAAACAAATGAATAAAACAACCGAAACAAGCAATCTAGAGGAAAGCCGCAGGGTCGCTCAGTGTGTGGGTTATGGTAGAAGGGCCGGATAAAGCTGTCAAAGTAATCAAATCCTGAAAATAATAATTAAATAATAACCCCAAAA
>MKYW01000005.1:867753-885102 GCA_015776835.1 Aphidius ervi
TTTTTTTTTTTGAATATCAAAATGTTCTCACACTTGATGAAAACATTTTTTTTTTTCTGATTTTTTTCATTGAATTTTTAATGAATTTATAAAGTTAAAAAAAAAAAATGTAAAATAATTTTTAATTTGCGAAAATTTTACTTTGAAATTTTAACGAATAAAAGTATCAATTTTAAATATTTTTTAGCAGATAAATAGAAATAAAAATTACACATTTTTAACACGAAATAATTTTTTTTTAAATGTAATTTGAACTCTCTAGTTAATATCCAAGATATTCCCCAATTTTAACATCTAAAAACTTTTAAATTCCACTTTTTTTTGTAGCCCTATTTCATCGTCACCAAATTACAAATTCATCACGCAAAGATTATCCTTCAATGTGTCTAATTTTAATTTATATAACACATTTATAGCAAAAATTCCCTATCAATATAAATAATTGCTAAATAAAATTTAAAAAACCAAAAAAAATAAACCATAAATTCTAATTCAATTTGTTGAATAAATTACACATCACTTAGTCCAATAATAATAACTATTATCCTATTAAAAAAATTATCACAAGACATGTAAATGATACCTTTGACAATATTATAGATTTTTTTAGTTTTCAACAAAAAATTACCTTTTTTTTTTCTCATCTGCAGGTGGCTGCCAGCATGGGAATACGTGATCATCGTTTTTTATACATATATACATTTTTTTTTTTCTGCTTATACATATAAGAGACCAAAGGTTTGAGGAAAAAAAAAAATAAATAATAATAAATAAAGAAAGAAAGGGTCGGATAAAAAAAAAAAGTGGTGGCACCCCCGCACCTGAAATAATTCACCGCACGCCAAGAAAGAACATATCTCTTATACAACCTGCTAAAAGTGCTCGTGCACCAACTGCCATACCCAGTTTAAATCGATGCCACGCGCCAATAGATACATTCAAAAATTTCACCAATATATATCCTCAAAACATAACAAAAATAATAAATAAATAAATTAAATTTCATGATAAAAAAATCACACAAATTGACTAATTTATCAAAATTAATTCGACAATTCAATTCACGTATTTTCAAAAATTAAATATACTTTTTTTTTTATCTGAAGATTTCTGAATTTTATTTGATATTTCTTCTTTTTTTTTTTGCGGTATTACAAGACTTGTATATTAAGCCATTCAAAATTTCTCTTGGCGAAACGAGAAATGGGAAATGGAAGAAAAAAAAAATTGAAACATCATCTAATTGACAATTTTTATTTTTTTAATCATCATGAAAAAGATATCAGATTTTGTCGGAGGTCGTCGTCGTCGTCGTCGCGACACTCGAGCACCTGTTTGCAAGGGCGATGACACTTTTGGAAGAATACGAACCACTTTGTGTATAGGCTAAAAAAAAATTTATCCAAATTAAATTTAAACATCTCAATCGAATACCAGAATGATAAAAATAAAAAAACAAATTTTGTTTTTTAAATATTCTAAATGTGAATATATTTTTTTAAATATTGATTCGATAGATTAAATTTATTTTACAAAAAAATTTTGATAACAAAAAAAAAAAAGGAAAAAATAATAATAAATTATAAAATGAATGAAAAAAAAAAAAAGGTTGATGATGAAAGCAATAAATGAGGAACCGAAAAAAAGTATGAAAAAAAAAACCCAAAGGAAATAGCTTCCGCCTGATTTGCCCAGGGCAATATTGCATATTCCTTAAGATGGTCTGTTTCGGTTTATTAATCGGCTAACCGGGACAATTAATACGCCGTGTGGGCACCAAGGATCCAAAGAAGCATCACGATATGCCATCGACAACTTAATTGCATATCGTCTCGATATTCGTCTTTCCTATATACACTAATCGTAAAAATCAACTCAACATATACATAAAAAAATAAATTAAACACAAAAAAAATATTTATATATATGAATAATAATAATGGGAAAAAAAAAAATCAACCCAACATCTGACGAACGTTTCATCGATAAAGTTTGCAAAAATAAATATAATAAATAATAATAATTTTAAAAAAAAAACAAAAAAAATTTATTATAAAAAAGGGAGTCATCCATCATTCATTAATTTTTTTTAATTTTTGATTAAAATATTATTATGAATTTTAAAAATAAAATTTAATAATGTTGTATGAAAAATTTTTTTTTAACTGTCATTATAAATAAACAAATTAAAAATATTATAATTAAAATATTTAATGTATTTGTAAATACTTAATCAAGGGCTTTAAATAGTGACAAGTTTATGGCAAATTTTTTTTATTTGAAATCATTTTGAATTATGAAATAAAAAATTAATAATAAAATTTTTAAAATGACTTTAGTTACAACTTATGTAATGACACTTGAAAATAGTATTTATAAAAATAAAAAATAATAATAGGATCTCATTTTAAATAAAATAAATTAATTTATATTAATTAAAAAATTTTATTGATTATTTAAAATAAATTTATCAAATTTATTAAAAATTATTATTATTTTTGTATAAAATTTTTTTTTGGTTTTTTTATATTTAAAAATGATAAATAATAAAATATATATGATTGGATTTGGAAAAGCTGTTATGGGAATGTCCATGATAATGAAAAGAATACTGGGTCGTAGATTAAAAAATGCTGGAGATGTCAGCATTCCAAGAGGATCAATAAAATGGAAAAATATCCGAGAAAAATTGGAAAAAAAAAATAGAATACACCAAGAATGATTTGTCATATTAATGTGTGCAATTATTAGCAGAATATTTGAAGAATGATAGGTGTTAGTAGTACATGATTCGTCATTCAAGAATATCATATCAGACAAGGTTTCCCTTTATAGGGAATCACAAACATTCCCAGTAATGTCTAATTTAGGGCCAGTTTTATTGTCCACAATAACGGTTAACTCAGGATTAAACTCGTAGTTTAATCATTAATAAACTATAATTACGAGTTTAATTCTTAGTTAACTGTAATTGTGGACGAAAAAACTGGCCCTGATATACTATTCTTCATTCTTATCGTTCTCTTTCATATCCGGTCGATCTCGAATTTTTTAAAGAACTGACTAGGAAAATAAAAATACAAAAAAATAATAAAACAAAAAAATAAAAAAATTTATCTCAGGGCTAAAGTCCTCTTTATGGTACGAGATAATTTATAAATACGAGATTTAATATATATATATATGATTTGGAAAAGCTGTTACATGGGAATGTCCATGATAATGGAAAGAATCAGAATGGGTCAAAGATTGAAAATTAGAGTTGTCAGCATTCCACGAGGATCAATAAATATAATCATGCAAAAAACATTAATATATCCGGTGATAAAACTAAACAGGAAATATCAGAGATAATCAGAATAAATGATTTTTCGTTTTACTCCGATTTTTCTTCGTGCATGATTTCACTTGATCAATATGCAGAGAAAATCAGAGTAAAATGAAAAAAAATATCGGAGTAAAATCAGAGAAATCATTTTCACCAAGGTAAATTGTTTGATAAATTTAAAGTTGTGTTTTTTAGTGGTGGTACGGATTAAAAATGAATAGAAAAAAAATTTAAAAAAATGAATCTTATATTATTATTAAATAAACATTAATATAATTAATTATCAATTAATTTATATTATTAAATTAATTTAATTATTAATAATTTTATATTTATTTTAATAATTAATTTAATCAGTTAATTCATAAATAATTTTAAGGATGCAAAATTATTTGAATTTATTTGCAGCTTTTCAAGTCATCTGACCACTTGAATTACCAGTGTCTAACCCCTCAATATAAATTAGCTATTTTCTAATAAAATATCAAAGCCATAATTTAATTTTCATTATAAAAAAATTACATTTGAAAAAATAAAATACGAGATGATAAATGCCCTCATTGCGTCAAGCCGATATATATTTATCTAATATTTTCATCAGTCGCATGAAATTCAGCCGTACGGGAATAGCAAACAAACGTCGACAAGGCAGTCAAATATATTATAACCACGGTGTATTACACTATAAAAAAAAAAAAAAAAACTCAANGTAAATTACTTGAAAAAAAAAAAAGCTCTACTCTAAATAAAAAAAAGCCTAGTTTTGTCAACATTTTTATTTACACAATTGACAATGCACACGACCTCAAGTTGATAAACAAAGAAGATCTATACAACCGATATACAACTCAACTCTTCGTGATGTTGATATTTACACAAGTATATAAACCCTCAACATTGCATGTTTTTTTTTTTTTTTTTAAATTTACACAAAATTGATTTCCGGAAGACATTGAATAAACAAACTAAAACGAACACCATTGATTAATATATATATAGACAAAGAAAGTAAAAAAAAAAAAAATAATTTATAATGAAATAAAAACAAAAAGAAAAAAAAAAAAATGAATCAACGATTATTAAATAAAAATATTGAATAAATTATTATTATTGCTTGAGAGAGGGTGACATCATATAAAAAACCTATCAATTTCATATTTTTCAAGGGGAAACAAATATACAAAAAAAGAAATTTTTTTAAATAAAAGTTTTCGGGTCACACGTCAATCCTTCCCCTCGAATATCATTTGAATTTTTTTTTATTTCAATGATTACACTGCAGACAAGCCCTTATTTTTTTTTTTATTTGTTTATCAACCAATTATTTGATTTAATAAAAAAAATTATCATTTTATACACGTGAGATTCATTTTTTGAGCCACGGAAAATTATATAAATTGCATTTCAAAATTAAATATATAAAAACTCAAAAAAATCATATAATTTTTTACTTTGTATACAATATTTTTTGCATTTTTTTATTTAATTCATTGAAATGCAAAAAATGATTATTACAGAATTTTAAAATATACACTTGCAGTGTTAAAAAATGAGCTAAATTAAGAAAAAAAAATTACAAAATTTGTGTGTATAATTTTTATGGAAAAAAAAAAGGAATTTTCGGTTTTTTTTTTTGGCTTTTTGCTGTGATACAACGAGTACATTCTAATCATGCACCAATATGTAAATAATAAATATATCCGGCTATACATGAGCAATCCCAAAAATGTCGAAAAATAAAAATATATAAAAAAAAACCGACAAAAAAGTGACGAGAATGATAACGCCTCCTTTCGTGACTCGGTACAACAGTTGTATTCCAATATGTTGATATTTTTTAAAAAATATAAAAAAACAATAATAACAATGTTTAAAATGAATTTTTTTATTTTTATACATCCGTCAATATATAAAATATGAATGAATATAAAAACTTGTTAGTGTATAAAAAATTATCCACTGAATAAACAAAATTAATTGGAAAAAAATTTGATTAAAGATAATTATTGAAAAATAAGAAAAAAAAAAACATTTTTAGAAAATTAATTTTATAATTGTATTGCAATTGAATTAATCATGATTTTTTAAAATTAAATTGAATTAATAATTAATATAAAGAATAATCAAATATAATTATGGAATTAAATTTTCATATAAAAATTTATTTTATTTTTCCATCAAATGAAAAATTATGCGTGTTATCAAATTTTTATATCTATAATTTATTTTTTATCGTTCAATCTGTCCACACAATATCACTCGCAATTATTTATTTATACCACATTGATCGTATTTAATTTCCCGAGAGTCTAATATGGAATATATAAAGTGTTGGAAAATTACAAAATGAATGTGTATAAACATCAGTGAAATAAAAAAAAGAAACAGATAAAAAACAATAAATATAAATTGAAAAAGAAAAAAAAAAAATATAGTGATAATAATATAGTGATAGACATGAGGAGATATAATGAAATAGATGGATGAAGGAAGAAATAGGCACATATAATTGAGAATTGATAAAAGCATTAATAACGTAATGGCGTGTGTTTGATCAGCCGTTGACGTTACGACCATATTCGCGAGTGTCGCGGTTTCAACTGGATAATCACTTGCAAAATGACCAGGTAATATTAAATTCATAGATAAAAGAAATAATATTATATACTATTTTTATTTATCAATTTTCTTTCAATAAAAATATTAAATGCATGAACTTTAAATTGATTTAAAAATTTTTATATTAAATATTAAATTTATTAAATATTTTTTTAATTTTTCATCTATTTATTTTGATAATTTTATCATCAAATTATTTTTTTTCAAATTGATATTTTGATAAAATAATAACAATTGTATAGACAAGAAATATTATTTTTCTACTATTCCATTTATTATAAAAAAAAAATTAGAGAAATCGATTTCGAAAATAAGGCCTATTTCATTTATCAAAAGACCCTTAATCAGCTGGAAATTTAAAAAATGAAAATGCTGATAAAAAAAAAGATAAAACTTTAGAGCAATGATTTAATTCTTAAAACACCAGATCTTTCTAATCAAGGGCAAGTTCAATATTATTCAATAAATTTAAATCCTTTTTTTTTTATTAATTAAATCATTAATTAATATAAATAAAAAAGTTGTTTGATAAACTAAACTGTTTATAAAAAATGCACATCATTAATATTGCCCCCCACGGAACAATTTTATAAAATTTTTATAAAAATTGGGCAAACTTGTTAAGAAGTTTTTATAAAAATTTTATAAAATTTTTCCGTGGGGGTGTTATTTTTATTCGACAATTTTAGCTTGACAAATGAAGGCATTATTCAAGGAAACTGTGAAAACGAAGTATAACAATAACTCCCATTACAGAATTCCAATGAATTCAAGACAGCAGAAATACAGCTAAAATTTTTATAATCAATTTTTTTATTCTTTGTAATTTATAATAAAACTACCCAGGTAGAAAATAATATCAATTTGAGGACATTTTTTAACTTCAAACATCAAGTTAAGAATTTTTTTTATCTGGGTATTGTCATACGATTTTATTGTTTTTGATTATGATTTATAATTATAGTATTAAATTCATACTCGTTAAATTATAATTTTTACAAATAATATAAACCCTGGTGGAAATATTTCTCCGTCATTTCTCTGGAAATGGGCCCAAAACGGTGTAATGCCGAAGAAATATTTCCACGAAGGAAAGTATAAGTAAACAATTTAATCAATAATTTTTTAACTTTCAACACATATTATGTATATTAAATGAATGTCATAAAATTATGTTTAAAAAATAATAAAACCGAGCATCCATAATTTTTAAATATGAAGAATTTTATAATAAAACAGTTTGGGACATTTAGTATACAAGAAAAATTTAAACAACCATATCCATGGTTATGGTGGGGTTGGCAATTTTCAGTAAGACTATTAGAGCTATCAATATGTGGACTATTAGCATGGGTTGCTAGTTTATCACAATATCCATTACGTGAAAAACAAATGCAACAACATTCAGCACATTCTGGTTTTGCATTATTTCCATGTGGTAGTTTAACATCAACTGAAAATATGGATGATGTATTATATCCAGCAGTATGTAGTACAAATCAAGCAATACAAAATTATACATTGCGAACTGGTAAACAAGTTTATGATGATAGTTTTCCATTAAATACATTACCTGATCATTTAAATATAACTGGTACATTTGAACGTCACTCAATACGTAAATCTGGTACAATGGCACATTTTCCATCATCACATAGTGCCAATAATGGTGGTGGTGGTGGTGGTGGTGGTGGTGGTAATCCAGCTATAAATAATATTAATTATAGTGTTATTGGTGAAGGTAGAGGTTCATCAAATCGTCATGTTAATGATATACAAAAAATGAAAGATTCTAATACAAGACAAGGTATATTCATATTTAAATAAATAAACTAATAGATTATCAAAAATAATTAAATTAATTAAAACCTTCAAATTAATTTTAGATGATTTTTTATTAACTTGGTTTTTTCTTTTTCTCAATTTTGTTTTAAATGTTGTGTTATTTTTTTTTTCTTTTACTTCTAAACAATTAATTGATTAACAATATTAACTGTACTTTGATACATAATTAAAATCATTTAAAATTTTATTGAACTCCAAGTTTTTTCTTGAGTGATTCTGGCATTTCTGGTGGTGGTGGACGTGGCATACGGAGGTATACTTTGACAGCATCATAAATGAACCATTGAGCAGCAGTCAATGTACCAATCATAACAATTCTTGGTGCAAGACCTTTCCAGACACCAGCAAAACCAAGTTTACGTAAAACATCACCAGCAGTTGCACCTTTTTCTTGGTTCAACTTGGAGACAACCTTGAATCATAAATAAATTTATAAATAAATAATCAAACCAATTTGATATACAACATTAAAATTAATTAAAATAATAATTACAGAATCAGCTGGATGTGAGACAACAGCACAGAATACACCAGCAATATAACCAGCAGCAAAAGTAACAACAAGTTGTTCTCCCTTGGTGCAAGTTTCTCTTGGCTTAGGTACAACATATTTATAAAGAAGTTCAAGTGTACGCTCGAAGCATGCAAACTTCATCATTGTATATGGAATTTGACGAAGCCAAAGTGGTACAAGACCTTTGTAAAAACCACCAAGTCCTTCATCAGCCATCATTTTTGGAAGAGCTTCACGAAGAGTATTTGCAAATCCAGGCATTGTTTGGATACGTACCTAAATAATTTAATAAAGAAAAATATTAAAAATAATCAAAAAACAATTTAAATAATTTGTTTTAATTAATTTACCTTGGCAGCTTCCATTGGTGCAAGTGCAATATCAGCAAAGAATTCAGCAGAAGCTGATGAAGCCAAATACAAACCAGTTCTGTATTCATATGACCATTCATCACCAATTGCTTGTGAATAATATACTTTGAAGACTTCATAAAGACCAAATTTGAACATTCCTTGCATGGAATAACCAAAGAATGTTGGTGCCCATCCTCTAGCAAGACCACGCATACCACTTTCTTGGACAGATACCTAATTAAACAAACAAACTATTTAGAAACATGTTTTTTCTTCTCAAAATAATTAATTAATTATCAATTAATTAATTAATTTACCTTGAATCCAGTTACAACAGATTTGTATTTTTCTGGATTAACTTGGATACGACACTTGACCAAATCCAATGGTGTCACCATGGTGTGAGTAAGACCACATGATAAAATACCACCAAGACCACATAATAAGAAATATTGATTTGATCCAAATTCACAGCTGTCTAAAATTAATAATAATTCAATAAAATAATTATACAATAATTCAAAATTAATCATTATTATAAAATCATTTAAAATTTTTATTTATATAACAGTTCAAGTTTAGGTCATGACATTGAATGTATATATTTAAATTAAACAACAATTAGGACAGTGATAAATATAACTATTCAAATTCTATTTCAAGACTTGATTGTTTTTATTTTGAATGACAAATTGTTGAGTGTCATTTGTCAATCAAGGTCTTATTTAAAACTGAACAAAATTTTTCAATGACAATGAATTATTTTAGCTGAATAATAAAAAATAAAAAATAAAAGAATTTGCTTAATTTATAAAATAAATGCTGATGATTAATAAATTGCTAAATATTATTTTGTTAATTTGGCAGTTTTTGGGATAAATTTTTTTATGACATATACCTTGACAAAATGGTTGCCATTACGCAATTGTTAGATTAAACTGTATCTGCGCTTGCCCTCGTATGTCCTACTGACACAACGAAATACATAGCTAACCCCTGTTACTACATTGCTTACATAATTTTTTAATTTTTAAACTTGATTTAGATATTTTTTTTAAATTTATTATTTGGCTTCATCAGTCTCAATGTCAACCAACAAACTCGCCCCTTTTTTTTTAGACCCAAAAAAATGGATTATTATCAAGTCTTTTACATAATCAACATGATACTCTTTGAAAAAATGATATTTTTTTTTAGAATAATAACATAATTAGCAGTATTTTTTGTATAATTTAATTACAAAAAAAAAGCATAGTTGTAATGCGGCATTTGATTAAACTGTAATCACGTGACAGAAATTGACATGTGGATGAAAAAATGAAATAAAAGACAATTGATAATTAATTGTTGATGATTTTTTTACCTCCTTCTGGGACACTTGCTGCAGCAATATTTCTGTTAGCAACGAGACTCTTGGTTTCCTGTTGTCCTTGACACTTTGCAGATGAAAAAGGTGTCACAAAAGGATTCATTTTAACGGCTTCCATCATTGAAGGCAACATTTTCAATGTTCAATAAATTAGCACTTCAACTGTAAAATATATTTAACAATAAATTAAAACAACTAATATTTATTTTGTTAATATTTAATAGAGTTATATTAATTTGTAATTAGTATTTTTTTTAATTAATTAAAACACACCTGATAGTGCACGAGACGACCCTTGTCTCTTCACAGTGAAAACGGAGTGGAAGTGGTGATAAAAAAAAGCCAAGAGATTTATTTTTTTATATCCCCAGAGTATGCAAACACAACAAGACAAGAAAAATCGTTAAAAATTCTTCAACAAATTAGCTCTACTAAAAAACAAAATGGCGATGAATTTAGCGCGTCATCTTTGATGTAAAATTTACAACATAAATTGATGAATTAGTTGTGAATTTTCACGGTTGTTGGCTCTTCCGTCGGCCAATCGTGGCCTTTATTAAAAATTAAATTCAGTGTTTATATGTACACGTAAAATAACACCAACACAACATCATCATCTACGTGATGTGTGTTTTTTTTTTATACACCAACAAATGTTTCTAAATATTTATTAATCAAAAAAAAAATTAATATAATAACGACAAGGTTATTTAAATAAATTATTGAAATATAATTCATTAGAAAGTAAATTAAAACAAGGTGTTTATTTTGATAACTCGACTAACATTCATGTAAATTAAACAAAAATTTATTTAACAAAAAAAAAAAAACAACATAGGTTAAGTAACGTTTATTAATCCTTGAAAATATTTATCAGTGAAGTTTTAATTAAATTTAATTTTCATTTAAATTTATAAACAATTAGTGTTTGTTTTTTTTTTTTAAATTAAAAAAGCATTTTTACTCCGAAATTTTGACGTGAGTTTGGTGCATTTTTTTTACAAGTGAATGTTTTTAAAAGCTGTGTATTTTAATTTATAATCAAATTAAAAAGACAAATAAAAAAAAAAACTGAAATGAATAAGGGTTTAATTAAATATTAATTAATTATTTTTTAATGAAACTTAAAAAGCGTAAGAGTTTTTGCGCGCAGTGCGTTAGTATGCCTGCAAAAGTGTCAAAAAAACTTGTTGGAATGATTATAAGGAATCGAAAAACCGTCATGAAAGATGGTGTCATAATGGTAATTAAAAAATTATAATTATTAATTAAAATTATATATTTATAACAAGGAAAAATACGAGATTAATCTCCAAGTAATTTTTAATCTGTTTTTTTTTTTTTCTTTTTTTTTTTTTGAATTATCTGTTTAACCTTTATTCGTTAAAATTCAAGATAATGTAAAATATTATTATCAACAAATAAATAATTTATAATTAGATAACAAATGAAAAACAATGTTTGTCATAATTTTTTATACCAAAAATTATTCATAATAATAATACGAGTTTAAAAAAATTACTCATTTTCTGACGTGTTCTATTTGATTTTTTTTTTTTTTTTTTTATTTAATTTTATATATTATTTTTATTATATTTTTGTTATCTTTACCTTATCAATTCCACCTGCGGTCATTTATGTTTTTTTATAAACGTCATTTTCAGGACAAAAAAAAATCAAATAACAATAAAAATACACTAATGAATTTTGGAGTTAAAAAAATATTAATTTTTAATTTATTCAACAATGAGATCATTATTTTCAAAAGTACGTACACAATTTATTTTTTATTATTTTTTTAAAATATTTATTTTTTAACATCTGGACTATTATCAATTTTATTATTTGTCATATATAATATTTATAATTCAAAAAATAAAAGCTAGGTTATGTAAATCTTATTCATTCGATGCCTGAATTTGATCATGCTGTTCAAACAAATTTTAAAAATACATACAACATTATCTTGTGTAAAAAAAAAAAAAAAAAGTGAATGTAAATATAAAAACACATGGTTAAAAAATGATCATTAATATTCATAAATATAATTTATATTCATCAGCTATTTTAAATATTAATTAAATAATTAATTTTCAAATTTTTCTCATTTTTTTTTCTTTTCAAAAATTATTTTTTTTAATAATTAATTTTGCAGGTTGTTGGTTTTTTTGATTTAACATTAATTCATGTGAGAATTTTCAATAATAAATAATGAAAATACATGCGCACATGGTATTGCTGATAGTTGTAGAAAAAAAAAATAAGAAAAAAAAATAAAAAATAAAAGTGGGTGGTTGATTATAAAACAAGGTTTTCAGAGTAATGAGTAACTTAGTCGGTCGTCGATAACACCGCGAATGTGAACAATGTGAAAATTAGTGTTAAAATTAATTTTATCTACATCTTTTAATCAAGATGATGACAATGATGACAATGAAATCATTAACAGTAAAAAAATAAAAAACACCATCTTGCCACGAAGCTCCAAAAAAAATTCCATCATGTTATATCTAAAAAGAAAAAAAATCAATATAAAAAAAAAAATAATACATCTCAAATGAAACATGACAAAAAAAAAAGAATACACTAATTTATCAATTAAAAAATATATAATTAATATTTGTTAATAATAAAAATAATAATGGCATTGTCAAAAAAAAATATCAAATCATAAAAAAACAATCATCAAAGTGTTACAAACTTGATGACAATTTATTTTTTCATTCTTGTCATATTGTGAATTTTTTTTTTTTCATTGATTTTTTCTTTTATTATTTATTATTATTATTATTTTATGAATATTTATTTAAAAATCCTAGAGACGATGATGATGATGATGATGTTGTGTCTTTAAGGATATTGATCGTGAAAATATTTGTATAAAAAAAAATAATAATAGTTGAATAAAAAGCGAAGTTTGTTTTTTTAAAAATACACAAAGTAGCCTGGTGAATCCGGGTCACAGGGACGTTTAAAATGCGTTCGATATTTGATAACAACATTGCAGTATATACACAATGAAATGCACCGAGTTAATATACACTATGAATGAAATATTATAATATACATTGAAGTTGTCAATACTCATCATGAGCCTTGATAAATAAATATCCATATATTCAAGGTCATAATTATTTTATTTAATATTAATATTTTTTATATTTATTTCAAGTGTATATATAGTTAAATCATTATTTTATAAATGCGTCAGAGTATTACTAGTGTGAAGGAAAAAGAAAAAAAAATATATATTATCTCGTTAATTAAACACTTGATTTATCAAACAAAAAAGTTGGCAGTAACCTTCGGTATGTTGATACAGCATCATCCACTCATAAACTATTTAAAAAAAATATAAAAATTTATAATTTTTTTTATAACGTCAATATTGAAAATTTAATTTTAAAATGAAATAAATTAAGATTTAAATTTTAAACCAACAAGTGTGTTATCATTTTATCTTAGAAATAAAAAAAAAAATAAACACAAATGACAAGATGAAAAGTTTATTTAGTAAAATAAATTTACTGGGAAATTATATTTAAAAAAATATCAAAAATATAATAGAAAAAAGAATAAATGAATTTGATTTTAATTATTGATGAAAAATTTAGGTAAAATATAAATTGAGGCTGGTGAAATAAGTGTGTAAAAAGAAAGAGAAAATGAAAAAATGAATATTGATAGTGACAATAATTTATTGTATTTAAATTAATTAAATATTGGTTAAGTGTCATGCCCCCAGGGGCTAAGGGCGGGGCAGAGGGACTTGATCCTTCTTGTTCCGCACTTCATATTAACCAAGAAATTGCTCCTGATCATCTGGGACCATCACTAAGTCTATTTCAAAGATGTTACAGACATCTCAAGGTCAGCAATTAATTTACCACGTTGACAAATTCTTCATTGAACAAAAAAAAAAAACAACAAAAACAACAAATATCCATAAAAAAACCACAAAAATCTTTTCAAATGTCTATCATCTTTTTATTTTTCTATCAAGCAAATATTAAAGAGTCATTTCCATTAATTTTTTTTGATCTTTTTTCCAATTTCGAAATCCATATTTAGAAAAATTTCTCCAAAGAAAAAAAAAATCGAAAAAACTATTCATCAATCTTGATGACAATGTTTTTCATTGTTTATTTATTTTTTTTTTTTTCATTAAATTATTTTGTTATTATTTACTTGTAATGATAGTTAAAAAAAATCTTTATATTATTGATTTATGATTACAGAGTTCAGGTGTTGGTGAAGCAAGTGTTTACCATGCATTAGTTGTAATTTTTTTAGAATTTTTTGCATGGGGATTATTGACAATGCCAATAATATCAACACTAAATGAAACATTTCCAGATCATACATTTTTAATGAATGGTCTAATAATGGGAATAAAAGGAATATTATCATTTTTATCAGCACCATTAATTGGTGCATTATCAGATGTATGGGGAAGAAAATTTTTTTTATTAATAACTGTTGCATTTACATGTGCACCAATACCACTTATGAGTATAAATACATGGTGGTTTTTTGCAATGATATCAATAAGTGGAGTATTTGCATGTACATTCTCAGTTGTATTTGCATATGTTGCTGATGTTACTGAAGAAAATCAACGTTCACTTGCTTATGGATTGGTAATTATCTAAATATTATTATTAATTTTTTTAATATTATATTTATTTGTTATTTTTTATTGTCAGGTATCAGCAACATTTGCAGCAAGTATGGTTATTAGTCCAGCACTTGGTGCATGGACAATGAGTACATATGGTGAAAATTTAACAGTCACATTGGCAACAGCAATAGCTATACTAGATGTTTTTTTTATTCTTGTCGCAGTGCCAGAAAGTTTACCAGAAAAATCAAGACCACCTGTTCCAATTTCATGGGAACAAGCTGATCCTTTTGCTGCATTAGGAAAGGTAAATCAATAATTTATTTAAAGACTATTTTTATATATTTATATTAATTTTTTTTATTTTATTATTTAGGTTGGCAAAGATCACACAATCATGATGCTATGTGTGACTGTATTTTTAAGTTATTTACCTGAAGCTGGTCAATACAGTTGTATATTTGTATATCTTAAATTAGCAATGGGTTTTACTGAAGCCATGGTTGCTGTATTTATTGCTGTTGTTGGAATATTAAGTGTATGTGCACAAATATTTTTGGGTCCATTAATGAAAGGACTTGGTGGTGGAAAAAATGTTATAATGCTTGGTTTATTATTTGAAATGTTGGAATTAATGTGGTACGGTTTTGGCTCACAAACATGGTAAATAAAATTTTTAATTTAATAATTTAATACAAATATTATTTCAACAAAAAAATACAATTATGATAAAGCAATTTATTTTTTTTTTTTTTTTTAACATACTTTGCGCATATCCTTGAAATAATTACGTGGCATTTAGTCTAATTTTTTTTTTTTCTACATTATATTTTCTTGACAAGCATGAATAATATTTTTATATTGATTAAAAAATTATAAAAATATATAAATTCATATTTGTCAAGAGAGGAAAATTGTTGTTGTTATTTTATTTGTATTTTATTTCGAATGAAAAAATGTAATTTTATTAAAATGGATTTTTGATTTAACTTGTTTGCAGGATGATGTGGGCTGCAGGTATATTGGCATCAGTTGCAAGTATAACATATCCTGCAATATCAGCATTTGTGTCAATGCATTCAGATGCAGATAAACAAGGCTTAGTGCAAGGAATGGTAACAGGCATGCGAGGTCTCTGCAATGGCCTTGGCCCAGCAATGTTTGGTGTTATATTTTATTTATTTCATGTTGATCTTAATCTTAATTTTAATAAAACATCAATAAATACAATTAATCGAACGTCGATACATTCAAATGACGTTGCACCAGAGGTAAATTGATTGTTTTTTAAATTTATTTAAACATATTTCATCAAGTTTAAGTTTGTTAATTAATCTTTTTTTTTGTTTTAGCTTATGCCTGGACCTCCTTTTGTCTTTGGTGCACTTTTAGTTATAGGCGCATTATTAGTTGCTGCATTTATACCAGATTCAAATTCAACAACAACTGGTCCATTGCATCATCATACTTCCACATCACGGAGGCCATCCGGTAAATACGCCTATCAAAAATGTACGTTTTATATTTACCACCTTTTTTATTTTTTTTTTTAAATAAAAAATTTAAAAGAATTATTATTTTTAAGAATGCTTATGGTGGTGGATTAATATTTTGCTATTATTTTATACTTTTTTGTTATTATTTTAATTGAATTTTAGTATTATTTTATGTTTATTTATTTATTTATTATTTTTTAAAAAATTTATTTATTTATCATTTATAAATTGGTGTTTTTGTTTTTTTTTTTTTCTCTTTTTTTTTGGGTCATTGTTTCAGGTTTATCATTAGATGTACATTATGATGCTGATGGTCTTGGTAATGATGGAAAAAAAGTTGGAGCATTATCACCTCTAGTCGACAATTGTAAATCAGCAGCACTTTAGCTGTCAATTAATTGATTTTTAAATTAATTAATTTGACTATTTAATATTGTGACAGCACACAGTGTTTAAAAATATCCAAACAACAGTTAACAAGGATATAATATGCTGTTAAAAAATTAACAAGGCATTAATGTTAAAGTGATAATGTCGTGATGAAAATTTATGAAAAGCAATTTTTACTTGTTTTATTCTAAACTGTGTGTAAATATAGTTTTGGATATTTTTTTTTTCTTTTTTTTTTTTTAAAAAACTAATAAGTTTTAACGAAATACAATAATAATGACTGACTATTGTTGTTGTGAAAAATAAATAAATAAATCAGTCATTAGAAAAAATAAATAAATTTGTTAAATAAAATAGAAAAAAAAGAAAAAAAAAAAAAAAAAATACAATAACAGCAACGAAAGAACATTTATTAATGCAAGTTGACAGTATTTTCGTTAAAAATAAATAAAAAAATACAAAAAAAAAAAAGAGAAAACTAAAACAATCTAAAATACTTGAATGATTATTTAATGAGATAAAATAGTAAACAGTTCAATTAATTTATTTATTGTTATTTTACATTAATAACTATTTTATGTTTTTATTTTTTATTTTCTACTAAAATCAAATACCTCAATCTTCACATTTTAAAATCGTAAAAGCCTGTTAATAATTAATTATTTTTCAATTTAAATTTACTCACTTTTTATTTCTATTTTATCGGCACTATCAACAATTGTTGAAAACATTTATCAATGCCAAAGATCGAATTATGATCTGTAATTTTCATCAGATCACTTTATTTTTAATTATTTTCTTTTTTTTTTTTTTT
>MKYW01000005.1:895884-953463 GCA_015776835.1 Aphidius ervi
ATCAGGTTGCTTTAATTTTAATTCAGTTCTGTAATATAAACAAAATGTTAAATGAAATATAACAATTTATTATTTTTCATTAATAATTTTATATATTTTATATTTCGTTTGTGTTTGTTGTTTATCATAAGATTTTCTGGTCATCATTTTTCCTGTATCATAATTAAATTTAGCATAATTTGTATCAATATTAAAACAACATTTTTCGTTTTCATTAGTATTGTTAAAATAAATTACATTAAATCTCACACCTAAAATTGAATAAATTAATAATAATGATAATGGTTTTATTGTTTTTATTTTATTTTAAAATAATTACATACCAGTTAATAAATATTTTTCATCGAGAATTAATGCTTGCAGACGTATTTTATCTGCAAAGGTCATTTGGATCGTTCCAAAATATCTGTTTGCCTATTTTTTTAAAAATAAAAAACATTATAAAATGAATTAATTATAATTAAAAACAATTGGTGTACTCAATTTGTCACCACTTGTATTAGACCACATGTAACTAAATGCTCGAATTGTTCTGTTGTTGGTATCAAGACGATCGTCAAAACATTGACAAAAATTATTGTCCTTATTTTTAATCCAACGATAGTTTCTTGCACTTTAACTATCATTTTTTTGTTATAAATATTAATGATTAAATTTTATAATTAATTTTATTTTATTAATTTGTTTAAATTATTAACCAACTCTTTGACAAACATCATTTCTACAACCAGTAATCTTGACAAATTGTTTCGTATTGTTTGCAATTATTTTTTGTTTTTTCACATTTTTCTTCATTTTTGGGTTTAAAATTTTCTTGATTTGTCACAAATACATTGACAAAGTTGTCAAATCCAGCATATGTTAAATCTAAAATAAAAAAATAAATTAATATATTTTTATAAAATTAATTTAATATATTTTTTTTTAGTTTTTTTAAATAGATTTTAAAACACAAATGACCACTAATGACTTGATATAATATAATTTTAAAAAAAATCTATTTCTATCAATAACTCAACAATATAAAAAACCAAGTTCATAAAATTATTTTTTAAATTTATAAATAATATACCTTTTTGTCGTTCAATTGGATCACATCGACGTACAAAATTTGGCATAACAGCAAAACTTTTTGCTTCATTATGAACAATTTCATTGTACAATGAAAATAATTGATTCTGTGATGATAATTTCATACCATACATTATCATAATATCTCTCTATTAAAAAACAAAATAAAAAAACATTATTTATCAAATTAAATTAACAATAAAATAATTGTTTTTTTACCTTAAATATATTTTTATAACTTTCTAATAACGTTATTTTTTCTGCGTTTTTATTTATAAATGATAATATTCTATTAATGATATATTATTCTTTCACTTTCAGCATCAATATATATGTTTGATTATTTTTTAATTAGCGTGACCATTTTATTTTCTTATATAACATATCAATTCTAATAATATATATTTATCACCTTTTTCTTGTTTGCGTGATAACTCGTGTGATATAATAAATTATTTATGTAATCTGTATTAAAAGCATAAATAAATTTAATATCAATTCAGAGATTTTGTTTGATATTTTTTTTAATTCTACATATGTATATCCTGATTTATCAGGTTTATCAAATTTTTTACTCACATCTCCACCAGCTCCTGCAATTGGTATAACACTTGAAATGAAAGTAATTGCATCAATAGCTACTTTGCCATATGCAGCAGGTGATGAAGAAACTTTTGACAAAGTCACGAATAATATAAAATATTTTCCCAGGTAGAAATAAGAGTCAATTTTTTTGACTTCTCATATCAAATTAACATGTAAAGTCAATAAGTGACCTCAAATTGACTCTAATTTCTACCTGGGAATTAAATATATTTAATTAAATATATGTAACGTGTGGATTTTATTTAAAAAAAAATACTTTTAAAATAAAATAAAATACAATTTTTACTGTGGTTTGTGAAGTGGCAAAGCCACGTCAGTAATATATATGTTTAGCAAATGTATTTTAATTTATAAAGAAACACCTAATTAACAATGTTCCGCGACAGGTAAATGTGGTGGGAACATCGGAAGATGCGCAGAATCATTTCGTCTCGTTACATCACTCCACATCACCTCACATCACCCCTTTTTTTTGTCTATTTTTGATATTAAATTAAAAATATAAAAAACAATTATATAATATAATATTTCGATGAGCCCTAGGGCTATATACATAATATACATAGTTATATAACGCACATCAAAACCAATATCTTTTCTTTAAACCTTACTTTGACCTTGAAAATTCCTTTAAACTACTAACAAATAAAACTAAAATTTTCTAATAATCATAGTTTAAAAATTAAAAAATTTTTACTTTGACATTAAAAATTTATAAAATACCAATAAATAAATAAAATTATCAATCATTAAATTTTAAAATTATTTTTAAAAGTAGATCAGCTGCTTCTTAAACATCAGGATGATGAATTACTAATTTCTAACAAGTTAAATAATTTATTAATTAAAAAAATATAAAAAATTTAATCTTTACCACCCTCTCCCACCCACAATACCAGTACTAGAAATTTAAAATTTCGTTGTAAAGTACTTTTGAATATGCTCAACCAGTCTATATGGAAAAAATTAATTAATTTCTTTATAACGTTTCTATTATTTTATTTATATATATAAAATAATTTAAACTTTTAAAAATAATGCATTGTTTATCAATTGTTTTATTTTTAAATTAATATGTTTTATCATTCTACATTGTTGTCAGTTTTAAATTTAAAAAAAAATCATGTGATTCTAACAATGCTTCCTATTGGATGAAGTGAGTGATTGGCCGATACATTATATCATTATTATTAACAATAATTAACAGCAGTATTTATTTATATCAATTTATATATTGTTGTAAATATTTACAACAATATTTACATCAATTTAACTTGATAAAATGTCGGAGGAAATTAATTTTGATTGTGAAATTGATATAAAAGAAGAAATGGATTGTTTAAAATCAATTTGTTCATATTTTTTAGACAATAACAATAAAGTGGACAATAAAAATTGTGATAATAAAACTAAAAGTTATCCAGAAAAAATGAATGAAAACAGTGAGTTTTGTGAATGTCCAGTGTCAAATCTTGATGAAGAATTACAAACATCAATAATACAAGCTGAAAGATCAATATCACAAATAAGTCTTCACAGTAATGTACCTCTTCAAGTCAGTAAAAATAATTTGTCAATCAACAAGATCATAGAGTCACCTTTGGAAAAGAACATGTCATCAAAAGAATTAGATTTTTTTGATGATGAACCACCAACAAAACGAAGCAAGTACAATGATTTTACAAATATAAAAATATTTATTGATGAAGGAACACAAACACAAGCTCCAGCATCACCTGATGAATTAAAAAAAAATATAATAAACCAAGAAACACAAACTGTTGATCAAAAAACACAAAATGATACTGATAAAATTATGATATCAAGTGAGACTCAAACTGATGATAAACTACTTGATATTACAAAAATAAATAAACCAAAAAATGACAATTCATTGTTGATTATTGACGAAATAAAGACAATTATTGATAACAGAAAAAAACGTTTGTCATCATTGTCATCTAGCATCACCAAAGCAAGGTAAAAATATAAATTAATTCTAATATTTGTTTTACTTTTTCATTGATTTTTCATTTGTTTACATGTAGCAATTATTTGGATGAATTAAAAAAAGCTTTGGATCCATCAATGTCATCATCAAATCCAACAGCTTTACTTCAACTACCAAAAAATTCTGGCTATGATAGTCAATTTGATTTTTCAATTAAAAATCGTTACTGTAAATTACCAGTTACTGTTGAAAATTCAAGTGGAACACATCAATCAAAATTAAAAAAAACTCTTGTTATTAATAAAACTAAAAAAATTGAAATATGTTTACCAAGTAAACAAAATAAAAAATCATTAAAACGTCGTGTTTTAATGACATCAAATAAAGAAAATATTTGTTACAGATGATTTTAAATATGTTGTGATACTGTGTCGTCACACTTCTAGGTTTTATTATTGTTATTGTTGTCTGATTCTGTCAAAGCTGCTGTTTGTTATGATTAGTTATTCAATTGTCTGATAAATAATAAGCTTAAAAATAACTTGATAATTATAAAAATATTACAACATGTTAAATAAATTATATATTAATAATTAAATAATTAAATTTAAATGTCAATTTGTTTTTTTAATGTAAATTCAAGATGAATAAAAAATTAACCTCCAAAAATACACCTTTAAGAAATAGTAAATCAGCAAATAAACAATTTTGTTCACCAATTGGATCAACTCCAAAAAATAATAAAAATGTTAAATTAATTTCAAGATCAGTTGATTCATTAAAACCATTAACTGATAAAAAGTAAGTTTTTTATATTTTTAATAATAAACTTTGTTTTTTTAATTTATTAATTAATGTTAACAGTGAAAATTTAACACCAAAAAGACCTCATTCAGTTGACGAGAGTTGTCTGTTAAAAAGAAGAAGAATTGAGCTTAAAAATCATCATCAAGATGATGATAAAACAAATGATGTTGATGTTGTTTTAACAAGATCAGATTTATCAGCTATAAAAAGAAGAATAAGAAATAAAAAACAAGAAATTGAAAGTATTAAAATTAAGCTAAGTTACAGAAATAAACATCAAACAAAAGATCTTGATGGTGAAATAATTAAATGGAAAAATGTTTGTCACAAAGCATTGATACATTTTCAAAAAGAATGGAATCAAAATCATGCAGAAGGTACATCACTGGACATGGAACAAATTATGAAACAATTAAATATTGATCCTGATGTTGTCAAGTTTCCAGATGATTAGCTATAATTTCTATCAATAAAAACAATTTGTTTTCTATTTTTTTACATCACAGCATCATTAATTTAAATCATTGTTTGATTCATCATCAGTTATTAAGAATCATGCCTGGAGCATTTAAAAATAAATAAAATTGTAAAATTTAATTTGTTTTATTTGAATTTATTGTTTACCATTGTTATTAACAAAACAAATAATTATTTAGTATTATTATTGATAATTTTAGATTAATATTTGTGGTATCTAAATGGATGATCTGGATCAAATAATTTTGGATCATGCATCCACTTTGGATTTTTATTATAAACAGCCATTAATCCACAATTTTGTGCTTTTAATATTTCACGTTCAACACGTTCTTGTTTTGCTTTACATAGACCAGTTATATGACGTCCATAAATACGTCCTGTATATGAACTTTGAAATTGTGATAATAGCCTGGTGTTTTTATAATTTGGCTCGACATTATATTTACATAATACACAAATTTTTCTTGGTTTTTTGAAGGGATTTTCTTCCAAGGTTATTGGCTAAAAAAAAAAGAAGAAATAATTATTAATCATGACTCATGAGAAGNAAAAAAAAGAAATAATTATTAATCATGACTCATGAGAAGTATAATGATTCAATTACAACAATTGTTTTTTTAATATTCATTGTTGTTGTTTTTTGTTAATTTATTAAGTTGTAAACAATTTTCTAAACTTACGAGATCATCATCTTGTGACTCAGAAGCCAACTGATGATTTTTTGCTGCAACGTGAATAAATCGTCTTGTTTCTCTCAATGGAAATTCTAAAATATTAAATTTATAATTAATAAATAACAAATTATTAATTGTCAAATATATTATTGAATAATTTAGGTTAATTTTTTTTGATTAATGATGGATAAAATACTAACTTGCTATCTCAGCAATGTTGCGAACTAACCAAGCCATTTTTTGAATGATAAAATATTATTTTAGAAATTTTTTAAATGACAATCATTTATTGTTGTTTATAATAATTAATTAACAATAACTTTATTATTTGTTGATAAAAAAAAAAAAAACGGCATGTCCAACGCACAAATTCATTGCGCATGCATGTAAGCCGAGCAAAGCCGAGTTCTGCCGAATCCCCACTCTTGTCATTGCCTAAATCTTCTAAAGACTGCGACAGAGAGATTGTCTGCACCGTTTGAGGAACCAACGAAATCGATCGGCACTCGGCAGTGTGTTGCCGGCAATTTGATAGACAAGGTATTTATTTTTTTTCTAAATTACTTAAAAACAATAACAATTAAAAAATTATGTGCAGTGAAAGTGCAAAAAACTGCTTTCTTCTTCTTGAAGATGGTACTATTTTTCCCGGTAGAAGTTTTGGTGCCAATTCATCAATTGATGGTGAAGTTGGTAAGTCAGAGAAAATTTTTTTTTTCCAACAAATCAACACGTGGTCAACCTTCATTATGATACTTCAATTTTTTTTTTTTTTACGTTAATTTATTTTTTAAATTGACCAAGAAAAAAAATAAACAAATTTTAAAAAATTTTTAGTGTCAATAATTATAATAATACAATGCTTAATTGTTGTTAATATGATGAAAAAAAAATTCATGATATCAAGGTATATTATAACAGCTACATGAAATTATTTATTAATTGTAATTGTTTGTGATTTACAGGTTGTTTTGCGCTGAATGTAAGCATGTTTCTGTAACATACGAGCCATTTATGTATTTGTCAGTACCATTACCACATGCTATGGAACGTCAATTAACTGTAACATATGTACCAGCATCAAATGAACCAGCAACAAAATGTGTTTTATCATTAAACAAACAATCACGTGTTGTTAAAATGAAAGAAGAACCTATTAAATTACTTGGTATTGAGGATGTATCAACAAACAACATTGCATTTGCTGAAGTTTTAGAAGATCATATCGCAACAAGAATATTGGTAAATAATTTTTTTATTCTTCATCTAAATGGAGTGTTAAGAAAATGGCATTTTTTAAAGATTAAAATATCGTTGATACTGCCATCCAATATTAAAAAAAATCAATGAAAGAACACTCTTGTTATTGATAGATTAATTACAAGGCTACATTTCATTAAACATTTATTAATTTTTAAATCTAATTTATTAATAATAATTTTATTTAATTATTTTTTGCAGGATGACAATATGCAATTGAGATATGTTAATGATACAAATAGAACAATACATGCATTTGAATTAACTGAACCACCAGCTGAATCAACTACAACAACACCTGATGCTACTAGTAATGATCGTTTAACAGATACTGATTTAACAAAAAATAATACAAATGATTATGTTGAAATTGGACCATGTATTATATGCCTTGAAGAATTGGATGGTGACTTAAGTAGACATGATGAAAATAATTGTAAATTTGTTGTTTGTGATAATTGTATTGAGGTAATTGATACTGTCAATTTCTGAGAGATTATTCATTTTATATATCTATTTTTTTATCAATTTTAAAAATTTCTTTTAAAATATTTAACTAATAAAATTTTTTGTTTTGTTTTTTCTTTTTTTTTTAAAGAGATATTTTACAGCATCACGTGATTGTCCATGTTGTTCACGTAAAGTTGATAGAACGTCATTTACAAAAATTGATCCAACTAGAAGACCACGAGTGAATGATTATGTTGAAATTGGACCATGTATTATATGCCTTGAAGAATTGGATGGTGACTTAAGTAGACATGATGAAAATAATTGTAAATTTGTTGTTTGTGATAATTGTATTAAGGTAATTAACTTTTTTTTTCTTTTATTAATATAATAAAATATGAATTGATACTTTTTATATAAATAAATTAAAATCTCAATGATGACCAATGACAGTGTCAATCTAGCAGTTGGGGTTTACAAACTGGGTACATAATTATGTTACCAATGGTAATTAATACCTCGGGAAGGTCTGAGACAAGGTTTATCAAAACACTCTAGCTGGGTGGTGTTATAATAACACGCATGGGAACCAGAAATGGTTTGACAATTTTCAATTGCCTGGGATACTTTGTCAATGTGACATTGTTGAGGTGATTATTGTTAAATTGGAAACTCGTGTAATCCGCATTTTGAGTACAATCTGCAAGCTAGTTTTTTTTAAAAAACTGGAACTCAATTCAGACTAATTTGATACTGTCAATTTCTGAGAGATTATTTATTTTATATATCTATTTTTTTATCAATTTTAAAAATTTATTTTTAAATATTTAACTAATAAAATTTTTTCTTTTGTTTTAAAGGGATATTTTAAAGTATCACGTGATTGTCCATGTTGTTCACGTAAAGTTGATAGTACGTCATTTACAAAAATTGATCAAACTGGAAGACCACGAGTCACGACCAGCAATTAAAATATTAAATGTACCACTTGTATTGCGTCATGATACGACTGATGAAGCACCAAATAATTGTAAAGGAACTAAATTATTTGGTAATTCACATCTTGTTAAATTACCATCACGTATTGATGCCAAAGATTTGCATGATGTTATTAAAAAAATTGTACCACAAGATAATTAATATACCATTTATTTTGTTGATGGACAGGGACATCACTGTTCTCGATGCAGGGACATTGCCATTTTGAATTATAAGAGCCATCTAGTAGAAGTATCTAGAGTATGTTTTAAACTTCAAGTTATTGCTAAAATTATAAATAATAATTATAAAAAATGAATAAATAAATTAAAATTAACTCTATCAAGAAAGAAGAAATTCAAAACTAGTTATTAGATTTATTTGTACATTATTTAATAAAATAATAAAAATTGTCTGTAAATAAATTAAAAGCAACTTAATATTTTTATTAATTTAAATTTTTTACAATTACACTTTTTAAAATTGTATTTAAATAATAAATACAAAATGAAAAATATTTTATGCAATCGTTGTAGACCTATTATTGCTAATAGCAATTTTCCAAAGACTTGATAAATTATTAAATGAACCAGACTCAATTGATTCACCAGTAAATTCAAAGACAAAAGATTTTTCAAATCGAAAAAAAAAATTTTTTGATAAAGCTTTTGATAAGACAATTAATAACTAATTTATCTTGTTTCTTTCAATGGAAATTCTGAAATATTTAATTTATAATTAATAAACAACGAAATTTTAATTGATAAAAAAATTGTGGAATAAATTGAGTTAAATTTTTTTATTGATTAGGAATAAAATACTAACATTGTTTATTGTGTTTTCATTTTTTTATCTTTTTTAAGTTGACTTTTTTTTTCAGCATCACTACGCATTCTCTTCTTGCGTAAAATATGAATTTCTTTTTTACGATCTTTACGTCCTTCAGTAACAGCTTTGTAGAATTTCTTATGTTTTGGCTTCATTAATTTTGCACGAAGATTAAAAGCATGTTTATCTTCTTTAGCAGCAGCCCATGGTACTTCTTTAACTACTTCACCAGCCTTGACTTTCATTGTTTTCTTTTTAGCCAATTTATTTTGTTCTTCTGCATCTAATTCTTGCTCTTCATCATCATCATCAACTTGGTCTGATTCTCCATCTGGACCTTCGGCATCTTCTTCATCTTGCTCTATATTTTCATCTTCTTCTTCTTCATCATCATCATCATCGTCAACATCAGCATTTAATTTGTATGTTGGATCAACCATTGCACGTTCTTCTGGTGGCATGTAAACGTCATTCAATTGTTCATTTTTAAATGGTGATAAATGTGGTGGAAGTATTGCACCCATTAAATATTCTTCAACTGGTAACAATTCACCTCTATTTATTGAATCAAATACCCATTGTGGTTGAACATAATAACGTGAAATAAATTGTTTTTCCATGCTTGGTCTATCAACAATTTGATGTGTTATTGTCTCATTATTTTCATCAAATGTTGATCCAGTAAATGATGTTTTGTCCCATGACACTTCACCACCAAATGCACGAATAACAAATACCAAAGGTTCACGTGGTACTTCACGATTTAAAAAGAATTTTTTACCCTCAAAAAGAGAACTCTCAGTGATATAATCTTCATCATCATTTCTTGGCTTTTCAACATTACCAATGGCATTTGATTTAGGTGGATAATACATGTTGAGTGTGTGATAAAGTCTGTAGTTAACAAATCCAAGCATATAAACATAAAATTCAACAAATGTTGACATTATTCTAAAGTCAACTTCAGCCTTTGATTGTGGCTCAAATGAAAAGTTATGTGGTACAATCCATGTTATTGTTTGTCCTTTAATTTCTGCCTGATAATAATAACCTTTGATACTGACAAATACTTTTTTCAACCATTTACCAGCAATAACTGCATTCAAGAATTCAACAGTAAGTCTTTTGCAGAGGTCAGTTTGATCTCTTGGTATATGTGGCATCGATGGAAATGAACTAAATAAAAAACACAAAGTCAAACAATCATCTAGGTCCCTTAAAGCATCAATAAATGTTGGATAACGTTCTTTGACAATGTGATCCAACTTGACAACTGGACGATTATCCAAATAACGTTTCATGTCAGAAAAATTTTTCAAGGCTTTAGCTTTACTCATTTTTCTATTGAATATTTTGGTGTCTCTCAATTTCCAAATGATTGCTTCATGCATTAAAAATTGTATATCCTTAATGTGGTACAATGTCCTTATGCCTGATTTTCCTTTTAATGCACGTTTCCATTTTCTTGGCTCTCTTGGATAAATTCCCTTGATTATGCAAAGTTTTCTAAAATCATTAAGACTTAGCTGCAATTTTTTTAAAGCAGCTTTTCTTGTTAAAAACTGAGCACCCTCCCCAGTCTTGTACTGTAGAAAAAAAAAATAACAATATAATAAAAATAACCTCAAAATAATAACATGATTATAACAACTGATTTTTTACCTTTTTTTGGCCAATAACAACCATGATTTAATTAGTAATAATTACAATATGTATTTCTATATTATTATTTAAAAAACAACATGTGTATAAAACTATTTAATTAAAAATGAAAATATACTCCACAAAGGCCACGTTGTGACCAGTGGCTTGTATGAAAATTCTTGACAATGTGGGTATTTAGTTCGGAACTGTTCGTATTAGTTCGGAAATAAATAGCAAGTGTTAAAAAAGATTCCTCTATTATCATGTAAAATTCAATTGCCAACAAAACAATGAGCTGTCATATTTTTTTATTTGTTTATTAAAATCGTTAAAAACATATGCACCCATATTAAACATTATAAAATTAATAATCATTAAATATTTTTTATTACCATAATATAAATAATTTTTGTATTTTTAAAATTAAAACACCGCAACAAACATAAAATAAAAATACACCTTGTATGTCAACCTTGAATAATACTTGAAGGCTGTTCCAGTTGATTTGACAGCACACTGGCAATATAACAATAAACAATCTACAACAATAACAATTATTAATAGACATTGAGTTTATAAATGCCAAATGGAAGAAAAGCTAAAAGCATATCGTCTAAAAAAACGTCAAGAAAAAATTATGACAAATATCAAAGACTCAATACAAAATGTTTTTGTTGAAAAAAATACAAGGTAAATAAACACATCATATCAACCAAGATGTTGTTTTTTTATAATTATAATTTATTTAATTATTTAAAAAACAATTTACAGTGAATATTAATTCAAATTTATATGTAAAAAAAAATGAAAATTGTAAGCTTTCAGGATACTGATGATCTAGAGAGTATTAATTCTGAAGAAAGTACAGATATTCCATTACCTGAAGAATCATCACTAGCTCTTAAATTATTATATCTATTACTTTGGATAACAGTTTATTTAATAGCATTACAAGTAGAATTTGGAGCTGTTTATTTTATAATATCAGCATTATTTTTTATATGGATTAATACAAGATCAGAGAAGAAAAAAAAAGGTGAAATAAGTGCTTATTCTGTTTTTAATCCAAATTGTGAAGCTATACAAGGTACAATTAATATTGAACAGCTAGAAAAACAAATGGGCTATGGAGTTACACATTCATCATTGTTATAATTAACAATAATAAATTATTATAAATATATTTTATTATTAAAAATTAAATTTAAGTATTAAAAAATTAAATTTTGTTAACTAAAAATTTTTTATATAATTAATATAAAAATAAATATACTGTTATAAATATTTCTATGTTATTATATTTATTGTAAAATTATTTATAATTTTGTTGTAACAATTCAACATTTCTTCAAGATATTTATTAATATTACTTTTATTTTTTAATAATTCATAAATTATTGTAACATCTGTTTTTGATTTTAAATTTTCATCTAAACACAGTAAATTAATATCAAGATTTAAAATTAAATCATTCATCATTCTAACATCCAATGATCTGAAACATAAATAAATTATATTTTATAATTATTTATAATGTATATTAATTAATTATTTATAATTATTTATACTTGATTGGTGTGATTGAATTTGTCTTGTCTTTTAAATTATTTCCAAACTTTGTTATTATCTTGATTTTATCCTCAATATTTTCTGCAAATTAATTGTAAATTAATGCTAAATATCATGTATTTATTTATTTAACAAAATATTATTTATACTTTTAAGTGTTGATGGTATAACATCATGCAAATCTGTTAATGTATGATCAATTGTGTCTTTAATATTTTGAGGATACCAATGAAACAATGTTATCTGTGAAAGCCTCCAAATACTTGTTGTTGCTATTCCAGCAAAATTTTTCCAATTAACAATAAACATATCATCATGATCATCAGAAATTGTTGCTAATTTCGTCTGCAAAAAATTTAAAAATCATTAATAAAACATAAACTACCAAATTTAAATATCAAAGTACATACATATTTTATTCTTGCATGTGGTACATCAATATTTAACCGACAAATTTTATTATTAAATATATCATATTCAATATTTTTATGTTCTTTCATGGTTTCCAATACTACTGATGTTACCATATCAGATCCTGATGTCAAATATTTTCCATCAGAATACAATGATTCAGCCTCTAATGATACGAAAGCAACAATATTTTTTCTACTATAAGTTGGTACATAATCAATACAATTATTTATTGATGAATTATTATTATCATGATATTTTTCACACATGATAAATGTTAAACTTCTTCTTGGGATCCATTTGTATTGTATATTTAAATTATTTAGTTCTTTAATTATTTCGATTACAATTGATATTGTTGGTGATTCTGTTGCATGAAGAACAACAAATTTATCTTGAAATATAAATAGGTAAATTTAGCAGAAAAATAGGCAAAATAATCTCATAGAAACCATGGAAAACGATCAAATACACGTCCAATTCTCAGATATTATTATTTTATGAACAATTGATGTGTATTTGGTCGATTCCCGTGGTTCCTATGAGATTTTTCAACTCCCAAGACACAGGACTCTCAAGCAAAAACTTAAAACTTGGTATTTTACTCAAACTCAAGTTTTATAAATAAAATTAATTAATTACCTGGTTCACGTCTACCTGTAACACTACCAATAATGCATCCCATTTGAAATGTCAATTTATCAAAATATTCTAAACTTGATAACATTTCTTTGATACTTTGTAAACTGCCATTTCTTTATTAAAAAAAATAGATAATATCAAGGTTTTTGTTAATTAATATTTATAATTTTTTATGATAAATAAATGCCCTGGCAAAAATGATTTCCTCCGATATTCTCCGATTTTTTCCTGATTTATAAAGTCGGAGAAATTCGGGGGAAAAGTGTGAGAATTATTGGAGAAATATCTAAGAAATATCGAAGAAAAATTTCCGCCAGAGTAAACTTACTTGTATGATAATTGATCAATTGAATAATTATTATTTTGTAATTTTTCAATAATAATTTGTCTCATGTATTCAATATTTTCAAGGCCATTACCAGTATGTTCAAGACGTTCTTGTTCAACACGTGTATTACTTGCTGTATCAGCAGCAAATCTACCAAGACAAAAACCACATACAAGACACAAAAATCCAATTGAAAATAAAAATGATATACACATTCTTTTTGTTATAAATTCACTTGTTTCTTCAAAACCGCGTGCTGTTTGATAACTCAATACACGCTGCATTATTATTTTTTTTTTTTTAAATAAATATACAAATTAAAAAGCTATCCTATAATAATTATAAATATCAATTTATTTTTTTATATTTAATTGTTTATTTATTTTGGAAGTAATATAAACATTGATGTACTTGAATATCGTCAAATAATGAAATATAAAAAAAGACTTTTTGGCAAAATGCTTGAATCAAGACTGTTATAATAATCAAAAAAAAAATAATAAAATAAGTTTCTCAAGTTACTTGAATTACCACCACTCTAAAATTACTATTTTAATATCAATTTTTTCTATAATAAACCAAAATATATTCAACAATTTTAATAATATAATTTAATTTTCAAAATAAATCATCTAAAATATTTTAAATATTAATTTTTTATGCTAAATTAATTGATAATAGTTTTTTTATTTTTTAAATAATAAATACGCATTAATATTTTTAAATTCCAAACTTTATAAAAATAGTTTGAGTACAAGTGTTCAAGGTCTTCAAACTGTCGACACAAAAAATTGAAAAATAATAATATAAAAATAAAATAGACCAAGTCGTTGAAAAGAAAAAAAAATAATATTTTTATTAAAATAATTAAATATATTTTTAAACAACATAATAAATTATTTATTTATAATTTTTAAGCATTAATTAATTCGCTCATAAACAATGATATAATGACCATAATTATTTTGTGGAAAATGTGAATTAAATAATTTAACAATTGGTTTATAATTTTTTAAAAAACCAGATATACGATTAACAATATTATCATAAACAATTAAGAGACTAGGTAATGATAAATTTTTATAATTATCATCAAGCCAATTGCTTGGATTACCAAAAAATTCATCAGCTTCATCAGTATAATTATTGATGTAATGTAAATTTGGCTCACAAGTTAAAAATTTAATTGTTATATTTTTATGTATATGACTGTAAAGTGGAAAAGCATGACAAGGTGTTAAATACATAATATCATGTTTATCTAAATTTTCAACAGTCAATTTATCCTCTAAAAATTTAACAGTATCAAGTGGACCACGTTGATGAATAACACTAAAATAAATACTCGGTAAAATATTAGTTAAAATTAATATTCCAATTAACAATTTTTTAAACTTATTTGACATTAAATTATTTGTAAATGGTGTACAAGTACAAATATAAATAATCATTGGTAAAATTGGCAATAAAAATCTAAATTCTTTATGTTCTAATAATGAATAAATAAAAATTGTCCATAGTATTGAAACAAGACAAACAAATTGTTTAGTTAAATTACGATAATTTTTTAGAATTTCATATCCAACAAATGGTAAATATATAGCAAACAATCCACTAATAACAGGTAAGCCAACAAAAAAATACCACAATAAATGATGCTTGCCATAAAAATCAGCAATATTATTAATAATATTTAAACGAAAAAATTCTAGAGGTGTTATTATTAATTCACCATAACAATATGTGTCAATTATTGTTGAATATGTTAGTGTAAATAGTACAATACCAATGTATTGAAAAAATAAAAGTATAATACTTTTTGTTGATGAAAATATATGATAAATACAAAGTGGTATCCATGGAATAATTATTGTTGGTCTTATTGCACATATAAATCCTAATATCCATAAAAATTTTGTGTCATTTGATGTGTTTCTTTTATTTTTGTTCCAAGGAAATACTGATAATGCAATTATTGTTAATGATGTCTCTAAAGTATTTGTTAAAGTTCTTGTTGCACAATAATACCAGTACCAATTAATTGCTAAACAAAATACTGTTAGCTTATTTTTCGTCCAAAGATAAAATCTGGAAATGAGATAAGTCGTTTAGTAAGTTTGATATTGTAAAATGTATTTTTGATTGATTGATTGATTGATTGATACCTGTAATCAGCATATCCACTTAGGGCTGCTTGAAGTATTCGAGGAATTGTTGTCAACATATTGACAGAGTCTAAATTAAGTGTTGCTAAAATTTTGTACAATATTGATATTAAAAATGGATATATGTAACTTCTTATCATTGACTTCCATTCCCATGTTAGATGACCATAGTTGAATGCTAAATTGTGAGCTACTTCAAGAGACTGCCAGTATTCATCTGGTACATGACTTGTTTGAACAATATATACAGATATTAATCTCCAAATAATGAGACTAATTAGAACAAATTTTGGTTTTTTAAACAGCATTTTTTAATTGTTATGAATTTTTGAATTTATAAGTCAGGAACAATTGTAATTTATTTATGCATTTTTTGGTTTAACATAAATAAATATCAAGCACTGCATTTGCATTTAAACATTATCAAAATGACTGTTTAAATTATTAAGTCAACAATTAAACACTAAATGTTAATGACAACACCAAAAACTGTCAAGGGTCTGTTGATGATGCTGATGAATCCTCATCCCATATAAAAATTGAAACGAATTAATTCGTTTAAAAATTAACAAAATATTTCCACAATAATTTAACTGTCTATTTTCATTTAAAAATTTATAATTAATTAGTTTATTTAAATATAAACAAATGTACATAACCACACAATATTTCAATGTTTATTTACAAACAAAAAAAATAATAATAAATTAACAAATTGGGCGATCCAAAATTGGCGACAATAAATTGAGTGAAAATGCACCTTAAAAATTTAAAATAAATTAATTTAAATATAAATTTTTTTTATGCAATTATTGTTTATTAATAAATAATAATTAATTTATAAAATAAATTTACATTAATTATTAATTTTTTTAAATAAATCAAATGTCAATAAAAAAAAAAAAGATAAAATTAAAAAATTAGCTGTTGGCTATTTATTTATTTTGTAAATTAAAAATATATAAACAAATAAAAAAAAAAACTATATTTTATTTAAACAAATAAATAAAAAACATTTGTTTATTTTGATTTTTTAGACATGGTTAACTTGCGCACGTCAATATGACACTGGTGGATCATTTTGTTTAATCTATAATATCATCAACAATCTGCCTTGGATACTTGGATTATTTTGGTTTGTAAAAATATCATTAACATAAATTATATAAATAAAAAAAAAAATAATACATTTATCTATTCTTTTTAGACCCAAAAATATGCTAAAAAAAAATTAAATTTAAACAATAAAAATAATACTAATCAAGGATGATAATAAAAACATCAAAGTAAAATCCACAAGCTGTTAAATAAAAAGGTAAAAAAATAATATAAATATCTACAAAAATAATAATTAATAAAAATAATTGAAATTTCAGCAAGCCAATTAAATAATGATAATAATAATAATCATAAAATATGAATAATAAAAAATTAGATTACAAATTAACAAATAAAAATGATGATAAAAAAAATCCAGAATTAACTGTACAAATGTTTTTTGAATTTATGCGTACAGCATATCAAGTTAATGATAGTTTTGATGAATTATCAGCAGTACTAAAAGCAAACAGTGAAATTGATTGGAATGAATTAGCAAAAATAAATTTAAATAATAATGAATCATCAAATGAAAAATCAACAGAAACAGATTTTATAAATGACAATGAAATTTTACAAATTAAAGATAATCAAGATGATTTAGATAAAAAATCTAAAACAAATAATATAATAATTAATAAAAATGATGATAATAATGATAATTCATTATCAAAATTATTAAAAACAAATTTAAGTGATATATTACATGAAGGTTTGTTGGATTCTGTATTGCCATATATGATACCAAAACAATCTATATCACAGCCAATTATTAAAAAGCCAATGATAAATAATGAGCCTAAAAAAACAACATCATTACTAGCATCATTTGATAAATCATTAACAACAACACGTGATAAAGATAAAGAACGTAATAAATTAAATCGTAAAATATTAGAAACAGAAGTTGAAATACATGTTTGTGATGAAGCTAAAAATATAAAAAAAGATTTTCGTTGTCCACAAAATTTATTAATTCAAAAAATGTGTTATTTTGGTGATGTTACAGCTGGACAAAAGCTAGAAGAAATGGATATATCAGTACATTGTGATATAATAATATTTGATTGGTTAATGAGATGGGTTAAAAAAGATATTATTAAAAAATGTGAATGGCCAATATTAGAAACAAATAATGTTATACCAATAACAGTATCAGCATCATTTCTTCAAATGGAACCTCTACTTGAACAATGTCTTATTTATTGTCATGAAAATATGACTGATATATTAAAAACACCAACAATATTAACATGTTTAAATGATAATATATTTACAAAATTATCAAATTTATATACAAATATTGATGTTGAAAAATTAAAAGATAAAAAAGATAAAGTACAAAGTCGTTTATTTTGTAAATTAATATTATCATTAGTTGAACCATTACCAAATAATAAAATAGGACATTATAGTTCATTATCAACACTATTTAAATGTAGTAAATGTCATAAATATATTATAAAATTAATATCTGATACAGTACCATGTATTTCAAGTTCAATGAAAATTGATAATAAAGGAAATATTTATAGTAAACATACACGTGATACAGCATGGACACTTAATGATTATATTGTTAATTTAAAAAATGAATTACGTACATGGAGAAAAGTTTATTGGCATTTATGGGGTGATTGTCATTTTATAACATGTCGTCAATGTGAAATATCATTTCCAATAAATCAAATGGATTGGTGTTGTTATCATCCAGATAAACCACAATTTTTTGCAAATGAACAACAAAGAGGAACATCATTTCCAATTGGTCGTTATCCATGTTGTAGTCAACGTGCATATCGTTTTGAAGTATTAATTAATCGTGAAGGTTGTCGTTATAAAGAACACATACCAAAAATAACAGCTGATTATGATGGACATATTTTAAATATATTTACAATGTATAGAGATATTATATCTCTTGATCCACCACAAAAATTTTATCCAGATAAAATAACAAGACTTGCAACAAAAGATTCATCAATACCAAATGGTAAATTATTATGTAAAGAGGTCATGTGGTGGGATGGTATTGAATTGGTACCATCAAGACCAAAGCTTGGTCTTCTTGGAAAATTTTGGGGTGGAGCTAGTGTTAAAAAAAATTGTCTAATTAGTGATACTCGAGGTCATCAAAAAAAACAATTACAACAACAAAATTCACAAGTTGAAAATTGTTCAAAAGATTCATTATCAAGCAGTGAATCTGATGATGATGATACTGGTACTGCTGGTGGTTGTGGTGGTAGTAGTATTGATGAAGATTCTGATAACAGTGAAGAATCACATGCTTGGAAAAATTTTAAACAAGTTGAAAAAATTAAATCTAAATGTGGAAATTCAGTTAAAAGGTATTATTTACAATTTGTTTTTAATATTACAATTTATTTTGTTGTATCGTTTTGTGTTGATAGAAATGATCAAGCAAGAAATTGGAACATGAATTTATTAGTCAGATATAATCAAGATAATCAACGTGATTTTGAAGAACGTGCTGCAGCTCAAATGATTGCTTTACTTACAAAAAAAAATATTATTGAATCAAATATTGCTCATAAATCACAAAAAAATCATCATTATTATGGACAACAATGGAATCACAGACCAATTGGTATATTATTATTTATAAATAAATTTATTAAGCATTTATTGATTGTATTATATCACTGCTTTATGTTTATTCAGGTGGTACTTATGTAAAATTAGAAGCTGAATTTCGTGAACATGCATCACAATATTCTAAAAATAAAAATACAAATAATACTAAAGTTTCAATACGAGTAAAATCATCAAAATCATAAGAAAATAATGACAAATAAATAATTTAATGATAATTAATAATGAATATATTTATTTCAATAATAAAAAGTAATAATTACATGGTTTATTTTATTTAATTTAGCTAAATTTATTCATCAATTTTTTCAGAATTTTTTTTAATTTGATTGATTAAATCACTACGATCTAATAATTTTTCCAATTCTTCATTGTTAAATATTCCTTTTTTTGAATTAAAAATTTCATGTTCAGTTTCTTTAAGTAATTCTTTCATGACCATCAAAGAATCATTGTCAGTACTACCAGCTAAATTAAGTTCTTTTGATATAACAAGTTTTTCAAGTTTTCTTTTTGCAACACCACGATTGACAATTAATTCATCATATGATCCTTTTGTACAAAGTTTGTAAATCATAACAGGATGTGTTTGACCAATTCTATGACATCTTGCCATAGCTTGAATATCTGCTTGTGGATTCCAATCACTGTCAAATATTATAACAGTATCAGCACCCATTAAATTAAGACCAACACCACCAGCTCTTGTTGTTATTAAAAATAAAAATACACTTGGATCATTATTAAATAAATCAATATTATTCTGTCGATCTTCTGTTTTAAATTTTCCATCAAGACGTGTCCATTTCCATGGTCTCATTTCTAAATAATCTTCAATATAATCTAATATTTGTATCCATGTTGAAAATATTAATACCTTGTGTCCTTGTTCATATAATTTTTTTAACATTGCATCAAGAACTAAAAATTTACCAGATGATTTTATTAAATTATCATCAATCAATGGCTCACCAGCATCATTTTTTGGATGATTTATAATGTAAGGATGATTGACAATCATTTTATACATAACAGCACGATGTGAATTTATATTTAACAAATAATCACGATTTTTATTAGTTATTTTAACATGTTCACCCCATATTTTTTCCAACTCACTTCTTGTATCTTCATCAACAAGTGCTGGTGATGAGCGTGTTGATCTTCTATTACTATTTTTATTAACACTTAATTTTCCATGACTAGTAGAAGATAAATTAACAGCTGATTTTTTATTTAAACCATCACAAACATCATTGTAATTTAAACAATATTTATTCATTACACTCGTACGTGTTGATGTTTGATTATTTTCCATCAATTCATTATTAACAGCTGGCTTATTAAATTTACTAGCTGAATGAATATCACGATTCAACATGGCTGTATATAATTCACGTTGAATATCAGTCATTGGTGCATATATAACAACTTCTTTTTTCAATGGTATATCAGGACAAACATCAGACTTTAATCTCCTCAACATAAATGGTTTTAATATTTCACGTAAATGTGTTATTATATTTTTATCTTTTTCTTGTTTTAAAAATTTTTCTTTACCTTTGTCATGTAGCAAATCTTTTATATCAAACCATGATTCAAATATATCAAGATCATTGAATACATCTGGCATTAAAAAATTTAACAATGACCATAATTCTGATAGATCATTTTGTAATGGTGTACCAGTTAATAACAAACGATGTATTGATTTACATTGTCTTAACATTTTAAATAATGAACTATTTTTATTTTTTAAACGTTGTCCTTCATCAATGATAATATAACGCCATTTATTTTTAATAATATGTGATTTTTCAAAAAATGATGTTTCATATGTTGTCAGTACAACTGGATATGTTTTAAAATAATTATCAATAATACATTGTTTGTTTATTTGACGTTTTTGTTGTTCACGATTTATGTGATTACCATGTAGCGTTACAACTGGTATTTTTGGAGCAAATTTTTTAAATTCATTTTGCCAATTTGGTAGTGTTGATAGTGGACAAATTATTAAATAAGGACCTGGTATATGTTTTTCAGTTAAATAACAAATTAATGATATTGTTTGAATTGTTTTACCAAGACCCATTTCATCAGCTAATATTCCACTCATGCCATTTTCATGTAATGCTGTTAACCATTTTAATCCAATCACTTGATAATCACGTAATTCTGCTTCAAGATATTTTGGCTTTTTGTAAGATGTAGATACTTTTTCATCATCGTCATCTGAATCATCTGATGATAATATTATTAATTCAGCTTCAATTTGTTTTTCACTTAAATTTATTTTATTTTTTAATCTTTCTCGAGCTTCTGGTGATAAAATATCATCAAATTTATTATTTTTAGCTTGTTTTTTTAATGCTGGCTGTTGGGTTTTTAATGAATTTTTAGTTTTTCTTTTTTCACTGGGTTTTGATGTATCATTACCATTTATTTTATCACATAAAAATGATGAATAAAATTTACTTTTTGTTAATAAATGCATTAAACGTTTGTATGCCTGTTCACGTTGTTCTGATTTATATTGTTCTTCAGATAATTTTTCAGCTTCACGTTTAGCTTTTAACATATCTTTTTTACTTTTAACTTCATTTTTTTTTTCTTCATCAGCTGTTGATAGTTCTGTTTGATAAAAATAATTAATAACAATTAAAAGCTTATAAAAAAATCAATTTATTTATTTATTTAAAAAAATAATTTACCAGGTTGTTCAGGCTTTAGGTCATTTTGAAAATCAGCCACTGAAAAATTAACATTTATTTTACTTTTTATAATTATTTTTAAAGAGTTTAAATAATTTTTAGTTTGTTTTACTTACATGTTATTGTTCTTGATGATCCTGATATTATTATTGGTAATATATCTGTTTTATTTGGTGATGAATTTTCATTATTTGAAACAATTTTATGAAGTGTTACTTCACTTGTTAAATTCATTTTAATATCAAAATTAATAACTTTTTAGCTTTTGTTGTTGTTGTACTTGCTAATTGTGTTATTAAAATATTACTGTCAATGCAATTCACAATTAAAGTTGTTTTTTTTTCAAACCTACAATATAAATTGCTGAATAATAATTGTAATTTGTCAGTGTCAAATATTAGTTGTAAAAAGTTCCAATTATTTTTTTAATCAGTCAACTGGAGTGTAAGCTGGAGCTGGACAGTTCTCCATGTCTGATAACTTCTCTCCACTTCTTTCTATGCTATTTTCTCTTTCTCTTTTTCGTTATTAATTTTTTGGAGTCATTCTGGCGGTAAAAATATTAACAGTCATTTGTGTAAACTCTAGATGGAGCCAAAAAAAAAACATGGCGATGCCCATGAAATTATCAAAATAAACAAACAAAATAAATTATTGATGGATGTGTTATCATATTGGATTTATAGAAAATTAAAAAGCAACATGTTTGATCATCTGGAGAGCAATGACAAATGAAATTTAAACAGACAAATTATTCACTAGATGATGATGATGATTACCCTGTTGAAAAATCAATAAATAGACAATAAATTTAGGATAGATTGGAAATAAAAAAATGGTCAATTTATAAATAATGAAAACAACTATTTATTAAGACACCTAGATGCTTTAAATTATATCAAATAATATTTTATACATCAAAGCAATTATATTAAAAAAATAAAAATCCTAATGATAAAAAACTTCTTTTGACAGTGCTCATTTTTGTAGCAAGATAATATGTTATTCAATAACAATATTTTCAATCATTACTATTAATTTCATTGTGATTAATTTCAAACAATATATTGTTTAGAATTTTTTGAATTTAAATAATTAAAAAACAATAAAAAAAAATTAAATTAATTAGATTCAGTCTTGAATTATAATCTTGTAAGATGAACACGTAGTTCTTTCATTGGTACAAGTTCTTTTTTCTTTTGGACTACATTTTTAAACTTGACATCTTCAGTAGTAAGATCAATAATTTCACAATCATCATCATGATTATTATTAATTTGTTGTTTTTCAATTTTAATTTTGTTATTAGTTGCATTCCATTCTTTGAATTGATTCATTTGTTTTATTAAATCACTACGATCCATGAGTTTTTCAAGTTCTTCATCAGAAAAAACATCTTTTTCTGAATTAACAACTTCATGTTCAGCTTTTTCAAGAAGTTGTTTCATCTTCATAAGCATATCTTTATCAAACGTAACACCATCTAAATCTTCAGATATAACAAGTTTTTCAAGTTTTCTTTTAGCATTAGCACGATTGATAATTAATTCATCATATGATCCTTTTGTACAAAGTTTGTAAATCATAACAGGACGAGTTTGACCAATTCTATGACATCTTGCCATAGCTTGAATATCTGCTTGTGGATTCCAATCACTGTCAAATATTATAACAGTATCAGCACCCATTAAATTAAGACCAACACCACCAGCTCTTGTTGTTATTAAAAATAAAAATACATTTGGATTATTATTAAATAAATCAATATTATATTGTCGATCATCTGTGTTATATTTTCCATCAAGACGTGTCCAATTCCATGGTCGCATTTCTAAATAATCTTCAATATGATCCAATATTTGTATCCAAGTTGAATATATCAAAACTTTATGACCACCTGCATGAAGTTTTTTTAACATTGCATCAAGAATTATAAATTTACCAGATGCTTTTATTAATTCTTCATCAACTCGACGTTGTCCAACGTCATTTGTTGGACAACTAATCATATATGGATGATTAACAATTTGCTTATACATTGTTCCACGATGACCATTTATATTTGATAAATAATCATAATTTTCATCAGTTATTTGTACATGAGCAGCCCATGTTTTTTCAACTTGAATTTTTTTATTATCAGCAGCATCACGATATTTTTGAGCTGCTGCTTCATATAATTCAGCATATGGATCAGCATGAATACGAGCATAGTTACGTCTTGTTGCACATCTACGTTGTGGTCTAACACCATTGACATCATCAATAATTAATGTTTCTTTTTTTGTATGAAATAATACATGCAAATCACGATTTAATGTAGCTGTATATAATTCACGTTGAAGACCAGTCATTGGTGCATATATAACAACTTCTTTTTTTGGTGGTATATCTGGACAAACATCAACTTTTAATCGTCTCAACATAAATGGTTTTAATATTTCACGTAAATGTCCAACAATATGTTTATCTTTTTCTTGTTCTAAAAATTTATCTGTACCATTTTTATCTAGTAAATCTTTCACATCAAACCATGATTCAAATACATCAAGATCATCAAATAATTCTGGCATTAAAAAATTTAATAATGACCATAATTCTGATATATCATTTTGTAATGGTGTACCAGTTAATAATAAACGATTCATTGATGTACATTTTATTAATAATTTAAATAATAAACAATTTGAATTTTTAATACGTTGTCCTTCATCAACAATAATATAACGCCATTTAATATTAACAATACGTCCTTTTTCAAAAACTGGTGTTTCATATGTTGTTAATACAACTGGTTGTGTTGCAAATCCATTTGGTAATTTATAAGTTTTTTTAATACTTTGAAATTGTTTTAAACGTTCTGCTTCTTTACCATATAACAACACAAGTGGTATCTGTGGTGCAAATTTTTTAAATTCCATTTTCCAATTTGGTATTGTTGATAATGGTGCTACAATTAAATATGGACCAGCCACTTTTTGACTCATTAAATAACATATTAATGCAATTGATTGTACTGTTTTACCCAGTCCCATTTCATCAGCCAATATTCCACTCATTCCATTGTCATTTAGAGCAATTAACCATTGTAATCCAACTTTTTGATAATCTCTTAATTCACAATCTAATAATTCTGGTTTAACATATGTATTTTCTGTTGTTATTTTCATTTCATCATCATTATCAGTGTCTGACATTGAATCAACATCTTCTTCAGCAATTGAATCATTTATATTTTTAATCATTTTATTTTTAACCTCTGGTGAAACAATATCCTCAAATTTCTTTGTATCAGAGTCTTTATTGTGCAATTTAATACGTTTTTTTGATGGATGAGTTTCATCTTCATCTTCATCATCATCATCAGTAGATTTTGGATTTATTTTAGTCTTAAGAAATGATGAATAAAATTTGCTACGTTTAACTAAATGCATCAAACGTTTAAATGCTTTTTCTTTTTGTTCATTTTTATAATGACATTCAGCAATATTTCGTGCTTCTTTTATAGCTTGTCTTCTTTTTCTCTCTTTTTCATATCTTATTTGAGATGCTGTTGATTGTGTAATCATGCCTGTAAAATTTATAAAATATTATCAAAATTTATTTAATATAAAATAACTGTTTTAATTTAAATAATAAATATTATTAATAAACAAAATTTTACCATCTGAATTTGATAGTAATTGTGTTTCATTTGTTTTTGTAGTTGACAAGATGTTAGCATCAGGTGGTACTTTTGTAGCATCATGTAGTACTTTTGTAGCATCATTATTTTTTGATGTAACAATGTCATCCTCAATAATTATTATATCATCATCATCTAGAGCAGGTTGAACTTGTTGTTCTGCAGTGATGCCAAGGTCACTTGCAGCATTAATTACACTTGGAGTGAATAATGCTTTACCAGCAAGTGGCTGCAGTGCAGCTTCTTTACAACCATCACCATCATCTTGACCTAAACAACATATATAAAAATTAATTCATCAATAACATCACTGAACATCACCAGATAAAAATAAAATCAATCAAAAATTTTACAACTTACCATTGACAGTGGTGTTTTTAATTTTGTGTGTGTTGTATTTTTTGACAATATTTTCATGCAAGACATTTGGATTAAAATTTTCATCCATCATGCTTACTGTATTCATCACAATTTTTTCAATTAAATTCAATATTGTTAATTAATAATTAAACTTAATTTTTTTTTTATTTAGTAAACAACTAAGTATGTATTATTATACAAATTATTTTCATAAACATTTTATAGGTTATGTTTATTTATTAAACTAAATTAGGTTGATGATTGAAGGAAAAGCCTCGTGAAATATAAAATAAAATAAAAATTTAATTTTTAATTATGAAATTTATTAATATAAAATATAGCTGTATAATTATTTAAGTTTATTTTTTTCTATTTAATTATAATTTTGATGAGAACACTCAACACAGATACACGAGTTATCTCTTTGCGCGCGTTTTTTTTTTCTCGTTATATTTTTTTTTTTTACTCCAATAAAACGTGTTGACAGAGAGGGAGAGAGAAAGAGTGAGAAAGAGAGAGTAGAGAACTTGTAGGTCATGTATATGACTACCATATGATGACCATGATGACACTGATTTCATCCCTTAATATATTTTTTTTTTTAATTGCCAAGATGACCTGTAAATATCATCAACAAAAATATACAAAACAATCCACTTGATCTGAACATCAATTTGCCTTTTAACATGAAATAAAAATAATTATAAATAAATTAATCAACTAAAAAAATAAACACAACATTTTTTCAAGTATAAAAAATCAAAATGCATTTATTAAACAGTATTGAATGATATATTACTGGATTAATTTCTAATGAGATAAATTTCATTTTATAAAATAAGATTTTTTTTTTTTTTTTTTAAATATAATAAGTAATTAACTATTAATAAATTTTCAAACAAAACGTTGATATTTTTTTTTTTTTTTAACTCATATATGATGATTTAAAAATAATATAGATAATCAAACAAGAATAATAATTTAATTATTTTCTGCTTTATCATGTAGTTATTAAAATTTTAATGTCAGTAACTATTATTTTTATGAAAAATGTTAAATAATGCTTAATCAATGACATGCTAATATAAAATCTGGATTGTCATTTGGTAATAAAACTTTTCTTTTTGTTTGTTTTTTTTTTAAACTAACATTACAAACTAACAAAATATTTGGATCAATGCATTCATCCTAGCTAGTATATTTTTTTTTTTTAAACTTCAAGCAATCAGCTGATTACAAAATATAAAAAAAAAAAAGTTTAACATGCAACGCTAAAAAAAGCTTTAAAAATATTATAAAAAAATAAATATTATTCTTCTTTTTTTTCTTCAGTTTTTAATTCAGAGTTGACTGCTTTTTTATTATCATTCATTTCTTTTATTAAATCACTGCGATCCATGAGTTTTTCAAGTTCCTCATCAGTGAAAATACCTTTTTCTGAATTAACAATTTCATGCTCAGTTTTTTCAAGAAGTTGTTGCATTACCATCAGCATGTCTCTATCAAAACTACCACAATTTAAATCTTCAGATATAACAAGTTTTTCAAGTTTTCTTTTAGCAGTAGCACGATCAACAATTAATTCATCATATGATCCTTTTGTACAAAGTTTATAAATAATAACAGGACGTGTTTGACCAATTCTATGACATCTTGCCATAGCTTGTATGTCTGCTTGTGGATTCCAATCACTGTCAAATATTATAACAGTATCAGCACCCATTAAATTAAGACCAACACCACCAGCTCTTGTTGTTATTAAAAATAAAAATAAACTTGGATCATTATTAAATAAATCAATATTATATTGTCGATCTTCAATTTTATATGAGCCATCAAGACGTGTCCATTTCCATGGTCTCAATTCTAAATATTTTTCAATATAATCAAGTATTGATGTAAATGTTGAAAATATCAATACTTTATGTCCTTGTTCATATAATTTTTTTAGCATTGCATCAAGAACTAAAAATTTACCTGATACATTTATGAGCTCTTGATCAACAACTGGAAGATTACCAGCATGTATTGGACCATTTACAAGATATGGATGATTTACAATTTGCTTGTACAATGTTAATCGATGTCCATGAGTTAATTTTTTAAAATAATGAGCATTTTCAGCAGTTATTTTTGCATGTTCACCCCATATGTTTTCTAACTTTTCAAAATCTGCCATATCTATAATAACTGGATTATTATTTTGCATCTGTTTCATCTCAAAGTCATTATTTTTTATATCAACTGGTTCTTTTACTTCATCAAATCCATTCATATCAATAGCTGGCAATGCTGGTAATAATTCTGACATATCAGCTTTCCATTCATTATTTAAAGACATTGATCCAGATGATGCTGATGATTCTGATGACATTGATGCTGATGATACTGATGATTGTGATGATACTGATGACTGTGATGATTGTGATGACATGGTTGGATCTTGATAATTTGTACTAAATTTATTTTTCATTGTACATCTTCTTTTTGGTCTACGTCCATTTTCATCATCAATTATTAATTTAACTGGATCAACACGACGATATTTAGCAATATCACGATTCAATGTTGCTTTGTATAATTCACGTTGAATATCAGTCATTGGTGCATATATTACAACTTCTTTTTTCGGTGGTATATCTGGACATACATCAACTTTTAATCGTCTCAACATAAATGGTTTTAATATTTCACGTAAATGTCCAACAATTTTTTTATCTTTTTCTTGCTCCAAAAATTTATCTGTACCATTTTTATCTAACAAATCTTTTGCATCAAACCATGATTCAAATACATCAAGATCATCAAATAATTCTGGCATTAAAAAATTTAACAATGACCATAATTCTGATAAATCATTTTGTAATGGTGTACCAGTTAATAATAAACGATTCATTGATGTACATTTTTCCAATACTTTAAATAACAAACAATTAGGATTTTTAATACGTTGTCCTTCATCAATAATAATATAACGCCATTTTTGTTGACATATCATTTTTTGTTCTTGTACAGCAACTTCATAAGTTGTTATAACAACTGGTAAAGTTGTAAATCCACTTTCAATTGTATATTTTTTACGTATTTTTCTAAGTTGTTTATTACGTTCTTCTGGTTTTCCATGTAGAATAACAAATGGTACTGTTGGAGCAAATTTATTTAACTCTGCTTGCCAGTTTGGTATTGTTGATAAAGGTGCAATAACAAGAAATGGTCCAGCAATTTTTTTCTCTAAAAGATAACTTATTAATGCAATTGATTGTACTGTTTTACCCAATCCCATTTCATCAGCTAGTATTCCACTTAGGCCATTTTCATAGAGAGCTATTAACCAACGAAGTCCAGCTTTTTGATAGTCTCGAAGTTCAGCTGTTAAATATTTTGGCTGTATAAATCCATTATCTTGACTACCTGTAGTTTTTTCACCCTCTAATTGTTCACCATCTGATAATGAATTATTAATATTACCATCAGAATTATCAAGTTTTTCTTTTATTTTTTTTTTCAATTCTGTGTTAACTATTTTATTTAACTTTTTTGATTTAGCATTTCTTTTTGGACGTTTATTTTCTGGGCCATAATCTTCATCATCATCATCATCAGTATTATCATGTTGTCTTTTTCTGTTAACTTTTTTTGATGACAAGCGTGATGATGATCGTGTACCAGGTTTTTTTTTTGCATCTTCAACTTCTTGTTGTTCTTCTGGTGTCACTTCATCACCTTGCATTTTTTTTGTTAAAAAATTATTGTAAAATTTACTTTGAGTCAACAAATGCATCAAACGTTTGTATGCATTTTCTTGTTGTTCATTTTTAAATTTTTCTTCAGATGCACGTTTTTCTTCTAGCTGTTCATTTAGCAAAGCAGTTTTGTTTAAACCTTCTGTCACTAAAACAGAGAAATCAATAAATAAATTACATAATTAATTTATAATTTAAAATGTATGTCAAATTATGGAATTTAATAAAATAAAAATTTTAATTCTTACTTGTGTCCTGGACAGTTGAATCTTCATGTGATCCAGTCACAACTTTTTGATTTTCTGTAAAAAATATTTGATTAATAAACAACATGACAATTTAATTAATTACATTACATATAAAATAAAATAAAATAAATAATAATGTCAATTAAAATTACCATTATCATTGAGGTTTAATACTGTTGTCATTTTGTTGACCTCGAGATTTTTAGCACCAGGTGAACCAGTCACTGTATTCAAATTATCTGTAAAAAAATTAAAAGAAAAAAAGAAGCAATTTAGTCGTAATAAAAATAATAAACAATAAACAATGTTTATAAATAAATATAAAATTAAAATATTTACAATTTTCTTTATTGTTGTCATCACTTTTTTTGTCCATCAACATATTTGAATTCAATTGATTTTCAGTCTTGAAATTATTATCATTTGAATTATTATCATTCACAACTTGATCCATATTTTAAATATATAATAAATAATTAATAATTTAAAGAGAAATAATAAAGGATTTTTCAACTTTTTTTTTTTTTTTTATCTAACGGTCGTTATGGAAAGAAAAAACAAAAACAGACGTTGAAACTGGTCGCAACACGTTACACATAAAAATGAAAAAAAAAAAAGTAAACAAGGATTCATGGAAAAAAAAAAAAATAAATATATACTTTTTCTCTCTTTCTTTTTAGAAAGTGGGGGGGTCGAATTCAGTTGAACCCACTGTAGGTATTAGCAGTTTTTTGATTATTTAATTCCATTTGATTCCGTTACGAACAGTTGCGAACCAAATTACCACATGGCTACATAAAAAAAATTGTAAACCGAACAAATTGCAACGTGATTCTCGTGGAGTATATTTTTTTATGATAAATAAAACAATTGTGGTTTTAACAAAAATAAAAAATATAAACAATTAAATTATCATTAATTAAATCATGGTTGTTATTGGCCAAAAAAAGGTAAAAAATCGGTTGTTATAATCATGTTATTATTTTGAGGTTATATTTGTTATATTGTTATTTTTTTTTCTACAGTACAAGACTGGGGAGGGTGCTCAGTTTTTAACAAGAAAAGCTGCTTTAAAAAAATTGCAGCTAAGTCTTAATGATTTTAGAAAACTTTGCATAATCAAGGGAATTTATCCAAGAGAGCCAAGAAAATGGAAACGTGCATTAAAAGGAAAATCAGGCATAAGGACATTGTACCACATTAAGGATATACAATTTTTAATGCATGAAGCAATCATTTGGAAATTGAGAGACACCAAAATATTCAATAGAAAAATGAGTAAAGCTAAAGCCTTGAAAAATTTTTCTGACATGAAACGTTATTTGGATAATCGTCCAGTTGTCAAGTTGGATCACATTGTCAAAGAACGTTATCCAACATTTATTGATGCTTTAAGGGACCTAGATGATTGTTTGACTTTGTGTTTTTTATTTAGTTCATTTCCATCGATGCCACATATACCAAGAGATCAAACTGACCTCTGCAAAAGACTTACTGTTGAATTCTTGAATGCAGTTATTGCTGGTAAATGGTTGAAAAAAGTATTTGTCAGTATCAAAGGTTATTATTATCAGGCAGAAATTAAAGGACAAACAATAACATGGATTGTACCACATAACTTTTCATTTGAGCCACAATCAAAGGCTGAAGTTGACTTTAGAATAATGTCAACATTTGTTGAATTTTATGTTTATATGCTTGGATTTGTTAACTACAGACTTTATCACACACTCAACATGTATTATCCACCTAAATCAAATGCCATTGGTAATGTTGAAAAGCCAAGAAATGATGATGAAGATTATATCACTGAGAGTTCTCTTTTTGAGGGTAAAAAATTCTTTTTAAATCGTGAAGTACCACGTGAACCTTTGGTATTTGTTATTCGTGCATTTGGTGGTGAAGTGTCATGGGACAAAACATCATTTACTGGATCAACATTTGATGAAAATAATGAGACAATAACACATCAAATTGTTGATAGACCAAGCATGGAAAAACAATTTATTTCACGTTATTATGTTCAACCACAATGGGTATTTGATTCAATAAATAGAGGTGAATTGTTACCAGTTGAAGAATATTTAATGGGTGCAATACTTCCACCACATTTATCACCATTTAAAAATGAACAATTGAATGACGTTTACATGCCACCAGAAGAACGTGCAATGGTTGATCCAACATACAAATTAAATGCTGATGTTGACGATGATGATGATGATGAAGAAGAAGAAGATGAAAATATAGAGCAAGATGAAGAAGATGCCGAAGGTCCAGATGGAGAATCAGACCAAGTTGATGATGATGATGAAGAGCAAGAATTAGATGCAGAAGAACAAAATAAATTGGCTAAAAAGAAAACAATGAAAGTCAAGGCTGGTGAAGTAGTTAAAGAAGTACCATGGGCTGCTGCTAAAGAAGATAAACATGCTTTTAATCTTCGTGCAAAATTAATGAAGCCAAAACACAAAAAATTCTACAAAGCTGTTACTGAAGGACGTAAAGATCGTAAAAAAGAAATTCATATTTTACGTAAAAAGAGAATGCGTAGTGATGCTGAAAAAAAAACTCAACTTAAAAAAGATAAAAAAATGAAAACACAATAAACAATGTTAGTATTTCATTCATTATTATAATATTATTATTATCATTAGTCTATTAAAAATTTATGCTATTTATTAATTTTAAATTAAATGTTTTAGAATTTCTATTGAAAGAAGGAAAGAAAAAAAGTTATTCATGTTGCAGTCCAGAATAACAAGCTGATGATTTCGAATGTCAAGATGATATTCTCTTCATAGACATCACGAATATTAATTTAACAATACAAAATTACGAATAATATTACTAAACAATTGTTAACAAACACTTGTTAACACTTGTTTGTTTTGTTGATAATTTAATAAATGTGCTGAAAATAATCATCATTGATGACCTTGGATGCTTATGCAAATTGTTGTAAATAAAATAAAAAAATACAATTTTTTAATTATTCTTTAATCATAATTTCAGTCATTGTGCTATCATTAATAAACTCTTCAATTTCATAATACTATTTGCATCAAACAAAGTTGAATATTATTTTTTTTAATGTTAATTTTAATTATATTACTCAAAAAATATCATACAATCAAAGTATTTTATTATTTAATTTTCTTTGCTTATTATACAAATAATAAATTTATAAATTTTTAAAATTTTCCAATGAATATTTTCCTTTGTATACAAGTTAATAACTCGAAATAAAATTGAAAAAAAGAATCAATAGAAATTTAACAAATGACTTGCATATTAAAATAAGCAAAATTTTAAACAGAAGAAACCAAAAACTTACAATTAAATTAAAACCTGTGACATGAAGACATGTGACAAGAAAAAAAATAAATAACTTTATTTAATATATAAATTTTCCATATAAATATCTACAATGAAACATTGCTGTTTAAATTTTTTTCAAATAAAAAATTTCGTGCTGATTATTGGTATTTTTTTATACGTAAGTAATATATTTATATTTTATTTTTTTTATAATATTAATTTTAATTTTAATTCCTTATTCATTAGATATTCTGGGCATTATGTTTCATTGAAGTATTGGATTTCTCTGCATTATGGTATAAAACTGGAAAAACATTTCCAAATAAATTTATTCCTTCAACTTTTATTTTGGATTGTGATAAAATCATTTGTGGCATTGTTACAATACTTTATCTAATTTTTTCTGGATTCTTTCTTTATGGAGTAATTTTCGTGAGTATTTATAATTATTAAACAAATATATTTTTTAAATTAATTAACTAACAAATTATAAAATATTTTTCCCATCCAGGAACAACACAAATTAATGCTTCCATGGTTACTATTATCTTCAGTTGATTTCATCCTTGATATTATTTTTACTGTTGTAAAATATATGACAGGATTAAAAAATGATGAACCACTTACAAATGAAAAATTTCTATTCATAATTAACATAAGCTTCATTAAATATGGTAAGTTAAATAATTTTATTTATAAAATTTATTATTTAATTTTTCAAATGAATCAAGTAGCTTTTTTTCTTGTAAATAATTTAAAATTATTTTATTGTTTCAACAGGATTATGGGGGTTGGTGCTAATTTTGGTATATGTTTATTTCAAAAGACAGCAAGAACAAAAACTTTTTAAATCTGCAAATTTATATTTGATATATAATTAATTCTCAAATAAAATTATGGGAATTTTATATTGAAAATATTCAATTATTAATGTGCAGAAAACAAAAAGTTTTAAGTTATTAAAAGGAGAAAAAAAAAGTTAAAAAAAACATTATTAAAACAAATTAATTTATTTAAAAAAATAACATGTTACTTATTGTAATTATAATCAAGTTTACAATTTGTTATTTATTTATTGAATATTTATAAAATTAATTAATAATTATAACGATAAAATTGTTAGCTACTTCAAGTTATTATAAAAGTTAAGCTGGTGGAGCAGCAGGAATATCATAATGTGGATCAGACACTTTACATTCTGCAGAATAATTATCAGGCATAACTGGCTTCATAAGTTCAGCAAATTTATTTAATGGACATTCACGTTCACATCCAGGAATGATGAGTGACTTGATAGGTTTATCAACTGATTTTCTTTCAAAGACCTAAAATAAATTTAAACAAAACAAAATAAATAAATGGATAATTAATAAAATATATAAAAAATTGATTGAAATTATTGAGTAGCTTACTTGAACATTCCAATTTCCATTGACCTCATGTAATTCAATGATAATCATTGCACTAAAATCTGGTACTTGACCATCCCAAACTCCCATGGCAACAAGAACATTGACAATCGTACTGTCATGAGCAATATATGCAAACATTTTACGTTTTTCTGGCTTTAAATTACCACTTGCTTTAGCTTGCATTTTTACAACAGCTTTTTTTATAAATGGACCACCAGCTAGTCTCTTTAAAATATCATTACCAACATTCATTTCAAGACTATCAGCTGATAGACCAGTTAATTTATCTGGATAATAATTTTTTGTCCATTCTGGTAATTCAATTCCCATTGCATCCTATTAAAATATTAAATTAAATTAATCAACATTTTTTGGTAATTAAACTATTTATGTCATTTTAATTACCTCAGATTTTAATGTTCCATAAACATCACCAACATCAGCAGGTGATGATATATTTTTTCCTGTTAATTTAGCCAACTCTGAGTATAATTTTTGATTTTCTTCATTTTTAATTTTAAGCTCATCTGATGTTTCAAGTTTCATTCTTTCTTGTGTTAATTTTGGACAAGCATTCCATATTATTAAAAGCTAAAAATTAAAAAAAAATAAAACAAATTAATATAACAATAATATTAATGAATAAAGATGCTTGTTTTTTAATTTAAAAATTAATAATAACATTATCATTTTGTCTTGTCCAGTAATTAGAAACAACTGGTTGCCAATTTAATTGCCAATTAAATCTTTGTCTATCATTTGGTGGCCAAAGTGTTGAGCTTAATGTACTTCCTGTCATCTTGGTTCTATCTGCTGAACTTGTTTGAAGCCAATATACATCTGGACTATAAGTATCACCAAGAAATTTGTTATAACGTTGTCGAAGATTAGCTCCTTGTTTTGATACATTTTCTTTTCCTTTCTATATAATTTTAAATGACAAATTAATTAATTAAAAATAAATTGTAAATGGTTGTTAAATGTAATTACGTTTGTTAATTGTCCCCATCCATTTGGTTCCATGGTACCATTGATATTTGGATCCTTTGGATATGTATCAACTGGTGCTCTTTCTCCGTGTCTCATTAACTTTAAAAATAAATTAAATTTAAATATTATAATGTTGTTTTTTAAGAATTAATAAACCCAATTTATACTGTAATAAAGTATAAATCCAATTGCTGCGATTAACAATACAGCTGCGCAAATATATTTTAACAAAAATAACAAAAATAATATCATTTTTTATTAATTTTTTATTCGTTTTTGTAATGTCAATGATAATTATTTTTTTAATGATGAAATTTATAAATTTGTTTTTCAGTTTAATTAAACAATTGACAGTTTAATATTTTAATATTTATTTAACACTGATATTCATGTGTTTTTATTAACAATTTTTAAAATATTTATTTAAAATTTTTCTATAAATTATTGAATAAACTAATTTATATTTTTTATTAAATAATTTCATTTTTTTTTTTTCATAATTTCGATCGAGAGGGCAGGGTCATGCACATGGTCGAAATAATTATTTCGAAATAAATTTTTTTAATTTTTTTCTATCATGCAGATAGAGAACGAGTGATAGAAAATAAAAAAAAAAAATAGATATTTTATATCATCGTTTTAAACTAGAAGATTAAATAAATATTTTTTTTTTCTTTAAAAAAAAAATATCTAGTTTTTTTATCTAATCATAATTTAAATAATTTTTTTCTATTTATATTTTTTTTTCTATCTTTTATGTTTATATATTAAAAAAAATATAAAAATGTTATTTATTATTTTCTTGTATATTAATCTTTATTTTATATTATTTTTCAAAATAATTTTTTTTTTTTTTGTTTAAAACTGGATTACTTTATCTTGTATTTTTTATTTTTTATCAATTTAAAATGTTTCGTTAAGACTGTATAAAAGAAAAAAAAATATAAAAACCTGTTTATTTATATTTTGTAAATTAATAATGTTTGTTAAATAGTTCTATGACAAATGTCAATGACTCATTACTAAAATAAATAAATAGATGTACTCATAGATAATTGAAAATGCGAATAAAATTAGAAATAAAAAAATTTCCATTTTATTTATTTGAATTTATTATAATAAATTTAAAAAAACTTTATATTATTTATGAGTACATATATTTTTTTTATTCTTTAATCCTTTATTTAATTATTTATTTATTTTTTAAAACTTACAATTGTAACTTGTCGTAATGTATCCTGATTAACAGCATCACTTTCCATTTCTTCTTTAGAATCCCTTTTCCATGCTGCAGCACCAATTGATGCACCTAAAAATAATAAAAACACAAAAACAACAATAACATTTAATTTTCGTCAATATTTAAATTGTCAAAAATTAATTATATATATTTTTTTATTACCACCAAGACTGATGACCACAAGACTGGTACATAGTGTCCTAAATCTCGTCATTTTAACACAATATTATCCTTCAAATAAAAACAAATAAATATATTATTATTTAACTTTTTAAATTGTCAAACTAAACATTTCACTGTAAAATTGACAACAAAAAATAACTAGATATTCCACGTGTTTCTTGGCCAGAGGGCACAGACATAATCTCGAATGAAAAAAATTTAAAGAATGTTTCGACACATAGGGGTTCCCTTCAGTTCCCTTTTAGAGAAATAAAAATAATAATAATCGAAACCAAAAAAAGAAAAAAGGAAGAACCTTTGAATTGATGTCTAAAGTACTCAGAAGGGAAAGGAAAAAATAAATAAATAAATATCCTCGGAATGTAGGGATAAAAATTAAGCGAAATTTGAAATTAAAAAAATTAAATAAAATTTTAATTTAAATTATATATCAATAATTAAATATACTATTTTTTTTATTGACATTTAGATTGAAATAATTAACAAGAATAATTATAAAAATTAGTAATTTTTTTTTTTTTTAGAGTAAGATTAGTACTTACAAAAATATAAACAAAATTCGGAGCACTTTTAGAGTGTACTCGATATGTGAGACTGAGGTAATGACATTTACAACGATACGATAAAACTCAATCCCCACTTGTCCTAATACAAGTTGTTGAATAAACTCGCAATTATCATCATTATTATTATTCATATTAAAAAATAATAATAATTATTTTTTTACATTAACAATAATATTTTTAATTTTCATATTAAAAATGTTTTTTTATTTGTTAATTCTTATCAATTTTTATAATGATTTTTAGCTATTTTTAATTTTAGATAAATTTTTTATTTATTTATTTATTTTACAATGTTAATCCTAAATGAAAAAAAAAATAATATTATATTTTTATATTTAATTCTTATCAATTTTTATGACTTTTAGTCATTTTTAATTTTAAATAAATTTTTATTTGTCAATTTATTTTACAGTATTAATGTCAATCGAAAAAAAAAATTTTTATTATTTATTTAATTTATTTATTTATAGATTGTTTATAATATTATGTATTTTTTTTTTTTATTTATTTTTAGTGAATATTTAATGGTACACTGTTTATTAAAATTTTTTTTTTTCAACTTTTTTTTTCTTTGTTTCTGAAGGTCAGCAAATCAAGATTATCAAGTGCTATATTTGCATTATTCATTAAACATACATTCGATGAAAAATTAAAAAAAAAAAAAAAAATTTATTTAACGATGATGAAATTAATCAATTCAGGAAATGTTATTTTTTTATTTTTTTTTTTAAACCGGAAAAATAAGATAGCTTCAATGTAAAGTTAATTATTTTTAACCTTGATGAGAATATATATTTATGTGATTAATAAATTATAAATGAAATATAGTAATTCATAATCTTTAGATAAATTTTATTAATTAAATTATAAAAATTTAAACGAGAAATATTGCATAAAAATTTTAAAAATTATTGCTCATTTTATTTTTTTCCATTGTTAATTAATTTATACAAATGTAATTAATTATATAACTTATTATCAAACTGTATAATTAATAATAATTTGATGCATTTTATTGTATGCAATTTTCATTTTTTATATTTTTTTTTCAAGGATAGAAAAAACATCAGTTTTATTATTCATGCAAGTGTAATTTATTATCAAAGAATTTTCCATTTTTTCTATTATTATAAATAAAATAAATAAAATTTATCAACAAGCTAGAAAATAAAGTTTATATTATTATTGTTATATTGTTATTATTATTCTTATTTTTTCCCGAGTATTTTTTTTTTCAAATTTTAAATGTCACGCATGCGTTTTTATTTACAGCCAAAATTCAGGTTAGGTTTTAATTTTGACCTAGCTTTTCAATATGCCATGAGTAAAAAAAAAAATGAAAACAATGTTTATTTATTTACAATTTTTATTTAACAACAATAGAAAGAAAATAAAAAACCATAAATGAAGTTTAATCATCGTAAATTAAATACTGGAGCAATCACAACGTCCACCTGAAATTATTAGTTAGAAAAAAAAATTTTTTAAAAAAAAATGGTTTGTTTGTTTGTTTATAAAAATATAATATATATATTAATAACTTTAATTAATATAATTTTTTAAATTAGATAAATTAATGAATAATCATGATAATTTACAATGACAATATTAATTTTTAGAAAAATATATCAATGACTGAGACAAATCACAAAAATCTCCAAAGAAAATTTCTAATTGTCTACCTCCTGGCAAGTTTTGTTGATTGGCTTCAAGGACCATATTTATATCGAGTATACATGACCTATAATTATACAAAAACAGATATATCATTTTTTTATATTATTGGATTTTTAAGTAGTGGAATATTTGGAATAATAATTGGAATAATTGCTGATAAATTTGGTAGAAAAAAATTGTGCCTTGTTTATTTTATATCAACAACAATAACATGTTTATCAATGACATCAATAAATTATCAAATTCATGTTATTGGTAGGCTATTTGGTGGAGTATCAAGTGCAATACTTTATTCAACATTTGAATCATGGTATATTGGTCAACACATCAATGAACAACTTGATAAATCCTTGATTGGTTTGACATTTACAAAATCAACATTTTACAATGGTATTAATGCAATAGTAGCTGGTTTAATATCATCATTGATATCAGATAATTTAAGCTATGGCCCAACAGCACCATTTTTATTATCAATACCAATATCAATTATCACATTATTGCTATGTTATAACAGTTGGAATGAAAGTATAATTGTCATATCAAATATTAATCTATTTCATGGATTAAAAGTTATATTATTTTCTAAAAAGAAAAAACTGTTGATTAGTTTGTTAATTATTCAAACAATATTTGAAACTGTTATGTATATATTTATATTTATTTGGACACCAATTGTCGAGCCAATTAAACCAAGTTATGGTATTATTTTTGGTGGTTTTATGACGTCAATTGCACTTGGAAGTTATTGTCATTCTTTGATGGAAAAAAAATTAAAACTAACACGTGAATGTATTTTGTGTTTTAGTATTATCATGGCATTTATTAGTATTGGAATTTCAACAATTGGTATTTATTTACAAAATAATTATAGCTCATTTGGTACTTATTTAACACTTGCATCATTTTTTCTATTTGAATTTACTGTTGGTTTTTATTATCCATCAATTTGTTTTATCAGAGGAATTATTGTACCTGAAAATTGTCGTGCAAGTGTTGTCAATTGGTTAAGACTTCCAACAAATATATTTATTTGTATAATATTATTATTTATCAAAACAAATTCACCTGATAATTGTTTAATATTTTTTTCAAGTACTGTTGCACTTGGTGTAACAGCATTATTTACACTTAAATTCACCAAAGAGTTTTCAAATTATCAAAAGTATTGTCAATTAAATAATAGTATAGAAAAAATATAAATAAATAAATAATTATTATAAATATATCAGGATGTTATTAATTTATCTGTTTGTTTTTTTTGTAAATAAATAAATAAATAAATAAATAAATTATAAAGACAAATTAATTTGTTAATTTAAATAACTGTCATTTGTTTTTTATTTGTTTTTTTCATTTAAAAGCAATTTTTATTTATTTTATAATTTTTATTATGGAGAATGATGATTGCTATAAGCTATGTGATTCAAAGAAAGAAATAAGTGAAGATTATGAAACATCAGAAGCATCAGAAGATTGTCCATTAACACCAAATAAAAAATGTCGATATAAAAAATGCATTTGGAAATATCGTGTTGCTGGATGTATATTGACATTTATAACAATAATAATAGTTATATTTTTGATATATTTATTATCAAAAGCGTTATTTAAAAAAAGCCATAATATAAATGATGGTGATGATGATGGACCACATGGTGCTGTTGCAGCAGATAATGAAGTATGTTCAAAAATTGGTGTTGAAAAAATTCAACAAGGTGGTAATGCTATTGATGCTGCTGTTGCATCAATGACATGTATGTGTGTTGTTGCTCCAGAAAAAAGTGGATTTGGAGGGTAGGAATCATAAATTATCATTATCAAAATAATTTAAATTAATTGTTTTATATTTATTATATTATCAAGAGGTGGAATTGCAATGGTTTATCGTCGTAATGGGGATAATCCACTGGTGATAGATTTTGCAACAAACACAATAACTGGTAATTGTTTGATAAATGAAAATGAAAAATATATTTAATTATAAATATTTATAGGTTTTTTTGAAACAGCTAAAATAAGAATACCATCTGTTCTTCGTGGTCTTGAATATTTACATTCTATGAAGGGAAAATTATCTTGGAGTAGTGTCGTTGAACCTGGAGCAAATTTAGCAAAAAATAATTTTCATTTTACTGAAAATGTCAATGAAAAACATGGAAAGCTTAATAAACGTTTGATAAATAATCATGATTTAAATATGAGAAGTTTAGGAGAAACTCTTAATTCAATTTCTCAGCATGGAACAAATAGTAAAAAAATTTTATTCGTTAATCAAAATTAATTATTATTAATTTTAATATTTAATTTACAGTTTTGTACAATGGTACGTTGTCAAAAAAATTACTTCATGATAAAAAATGTCCTCATTTACTGAATCAACTTGCATCTTACATGCCAAAAAAAATATCAAGTAAAAAAAATAATTTTTATGATTATTCAATATTTTCTCCTGAGCATTCAACAATTTTTCAATCGACTTTAATGGATACTAGTAAATTAAGTAAAAATAAAGTTGATACAATTGCTAAAATAACTGTAAATTTAATTGATAATTTGGCTTATAAAAATGGCAATTCATGTATTGAAAAAGAAATTTATACATCAGTTGTTGCTGCTGATTCTGATGGTAATTTTGTGTCAATCATAACGTAAGTATAATCGCAAGATTTATTATAAATTCATGAACAATAAGATTAATTTGTTTTCATTTGACAGTGGAATGAGTGTAGCACCAGGTCTTGAACACATGTCTGGAGTTGGATTTCACCTGGACACAATAAAAACCCATAACAATTTAAAACTTTTAACACCAATAATATTTACAAAAGAAAAAACAACAACAGGTGTTCTTGGTGTTGATGATCCAATCTTAGCAACTGAAATATTAACAAATATGATCATTGAAAAGCTAAATCTTTCATCGTCAATTGAGCATCAACGTTATTATCGAACGTCAAAAGGAATAAAGCTAGAATCACAAACGACAAATCAACAATTAAATTATCCAAAAAATATAAAAACTCTCATTGAAACTTACACGTCAATTGATAAAAATATTTATAAAAGTGTCAATGGAATTGTACAACATCACAATAGCCTAACAAGTCATTCAGATAGCAGAGGTGGTGGAATAGCTTATAGATTTAAATAATTTAAAATAACAAAACATGTATTTAATTATAAAAAACATTATTATTTAATTAAATTTTTGGATCTATTATGATGACGTTCAATGTCAAGTTGTTTAAGTCTAGCATAAACTGCTGATCCAGCAAGAACAATAAAATTACTAAACCACCATAAAAATTGTTTTGATTCATTAAACCAATATGTTGCAATGACAGTTTGTGCACATGCTTTTGCTGTACCACTAATATTATGTGTTAATGGTGAAGTTACTTGAATTTGTAATGCAGTTACATAACCAATTGAAAATCCACATACTCCACCAATTGTCAATGCAAACCAAAAATACAAATCATCAAGTTTTTCATAATTTGATATTGTTGTTAATTCACCATTAATTAACATCAATGGAATAAATAAAAATACACTGTATGCATTGTTGTAGTATGACAGTAGCCAAATTTCATCATTGATAAGTGGAAGAACACGTTTTGTATAAATTGAATATAATGATAAACTGATTGATCCAATAACACCAAAAAATGTACCAGCAATTGATAGAGATCCTGATATATGTTCTTGATCAACACCAAGCCAAAAACCAGCAACAATAACTCCACAACAAATAATACACCCATTTGATGTTTTTTGTCCTGCAATTTTATTTAAATTATTAAATTGTTTCATAACATATTTATTATTTATTTATTTACCAAGAATTAAATATGTAAAAATGACATTGAATACTGTTGTCAATGATCTTCCAATATAATAAAATGCAACATCAACGTATTTTAAACAAAGACTGTTACTTCCAATCATCAAAGAAAATAATATTGACAATGGCAGGACCTTAAATAATAAAATCATTTATTTTAATAATTGTTTTATTGAAAATTCATTGGTTTATTTACTTTTTTGATGTTTGATCTGGTGTATGGATTACCATCAGGAAACGATATAATCCTTGGAAATATTTTAGATAATCTATTTAGTGTAAAACATATTGACAAACTGATGATACATTGAAACCAAGTGACAAACATTGGAGCATCAAGATTTATCACGTCACTTGATAACAGAGCCTTGTTAACAAAAACCGTGACAATTGAAACAAACCTGTTGAAAATAAACAAAGATTAAATTTTTATATAGGTATAGTTTATAAAATATTAATTAATTTTTAATTATTGTTAGTATATTATTTATGCTTACCAATAACTACTGACAACAAGACCAATTGTTATGTATTTTGACAAAAGACCTGGACCAATTTTTTCCATATTTATTTATATTTTTATTTAACAATTTAATCACTAAACTAATTTTACTTGATATTTTCAAGTTTAAGATATTTTTATTTGATAATAATAATAATAGTTTATTGTTGTTCTTTTGTTGGAGCACAACCTTCCATTCTTAATTTTTGTGTAATTGGATCAACATTTTTTGAATCTTTTGGAGCTTTATATTCTGACACATGATCAACTCTAATTGTTCTTCCAAGTATTTTTGCACCATTTAAATTATCAACAGCTAATACTGTACTTCTTTGATCTTCATAACATATAAAACCATAACCTTTTGTTTTACCAGTATCTTTATCTCTAACTAAATTAATATTAACTGGTTCACCAAATTGTGAAAATATTGTTATAACATCACCTTCTGTTAAATCATATGGTAAACCACCAACAAATATCCAAGCACTGCCACGATACTGATCGTGCCAAGATGATTTTGAATTATTTGATAATTCTTGATCAGCTAGTTTTTTTATATTTTTAACATTTGTTAATGGATTCATGGCATTTACACAATTTTACATATAATTTTGTTAATAACCTCAACATGTATTGGTTTAAATAAATTATTATTTATATATTATTTAAAATTAACTTTTAAAAGATAATAAACAATCAACGTGGCAATTTTTGCAAGACACGTGCAATGACAAAAAAGAAAAACTAATAGATAAATTAGATAATGTTTATCACTTGGCAGCCATTTTGTTTAACCTAATGGCTCATTTACATCAATTTACCAATTTACATTCCAATTTTTATTTTATGCAATTGTTTGTTTAAATTAATTGTAATAATTTAACAATCAATATTTTTTTTTTTTTCAGCTATAAATTGTTGTTTAATTGTCAATAATTTATTATCAAAAAATTGGAAAAATTTACTAGATAATTTCCAATAATTTCCCACTCAAAATGAAAATGTCAACAAGTCATGAAAATTAAGCTTGATAAATAAGAAAAACATTTCTCTTCACCAGCTGACAGCTGTCATAAAAAAAAAAAACAAATATTATTTATGTTAAAAAAATAAAAATAAATAATCAATACTCATTAATAAAATTATAACATAAATATTTATTTATAAATAATAATAAAATATAGTGACAATATATTGTAATTAAAATTATTAAAAATTATAGTTTTATTTATATATTTTAATTAAATTTAATTATAAAAAAAACAATGGATATTGCTAAAAGTTTATTTAACGTTAGAGATCATGAAGGATATGTAAATCAAGAAGACAATGTTGTAAGTATCAACAATTAAAATGAAAAATCTAATAAATAATTTAATTGATTTGTTAATTTTTATTTTATACAGAGAAAATTAGAACCAGTTGGTCCAGAAGATGACGATGAAGATGACGACGATGATGATGATGATAATAATTTATCCAAGTATGGAATAAATGGTCATAGTTCAGACATAATATCTCCATCACCAGGTGGTTCGTTCTCTGCATTAACATCATCAATGTGGCCCCAAGATATCTTAGCAAAATTAAGTGCTCAACCAGATGATCAAAGCTATCAATCAGATTATCATTTTGATGAATTTGGTTTTCGTATTGAGGAGCAAGATAGTCCAAATAAAAATACAAAAAAATTTAATGATATATCATTTTGTGAAGAGCCAGAAAATCGTCATCAATGGCTAACAATATTAGAACATAATCGTAATCAAGAACAACTGAGTGATTCATCAAGTGAAAAATTAAATAATCAATTACCACGAACAGATAAAATACGTGAAATGATACGTAATGGTATACCACATTCATTACGTCCAAAAATATGGATGAAAATATCTGGTGGTTTAAAAAAAAAGCTATCATCTGAAATGACATATCAAGATATTGTTAAAGCATCAAGTAGTGATGCATTAATGACAAGTAAACAAATTGAAAAAGATTTATTACGTACAATGCCAGCAAATGCATGTTTTAATAATATATATAGTACTGGTATACCAAGATTACGTCGTGTTATGAGAGGTATTGCTTGGTTATATCCAGACATTGGTTATTGTCAAGGTACTGGTACAATTGCAGCATCATTATTACTTCTTCTTGAGGAAGAAGATACATTTTGGATGATGTCAACAATTGTTGAAGATTTGCTACCAGCATCATATTATTCATCTAGTCTTCTTGGTGTTCAAGCTGATCAAAAAGTACTAAGAACATTAATTACAAATTATTTACCAGATATTGATAAAGTACTTGTTGTTCATGATATTGAATTAAGTTTAATATCATTAAATTGGTTTCTCACATTATTTGCATCTGTTGTACATATGAAAGTGTTATTAAGAATATGGGATTTATTTTTATTTGATGGTTCAATAATATTATTTAAAATAACTCTTGGTATGTTAAAATTACATGAAAATAATATTAAAAAATTAGAAAATTCAGCTCAAATATTTAATGTATTATCAGATATACCTGGTGATATTAATAATATTGATGAATTATTTGAATTATCATTTGATGTTGGTAATTTATTAACAGATGTATTAATTGAAAGTCATAGAAGACGTCATTTAGCATATTTAATGGTTGATCAAGGTGGTCTTGTTGGTAATCCAGATGAAACACCAAATTTACCAAAACAACAATTACATCGTAGACAAATTAAAAAAACTAAATCAGTATTACAAACATTTTTATTTGGTGATACTGAAGAAGATGCTAAATCAAAAAATATTCGACAAACAGAAATACTTGTTGATTTACGTGAAACAGTATTACAAGTTGCACGTCATTTTATAAATGTTGATACAAAAACAACAACAAATAATTGTATTAAAATAATTGCTGATTATACAATGGAAAGTCATTCAAAAGATCATGATAATTATGTTAATGTATCAAAAACAAGAAAAAGAAGAGCAAAAGCATTATTAGATTTTGAAAGACATGATGATGATGAACTTGGTTTTCGTAAAAATGATATTATAACAATAATTAGTCAAAAAGATGAGCATTGTTGGGTTGGTGAATTAAATGGTTTACGTGGTTGGTTTCCAGCAAAATTTGTTCAGCTATTAGATGAAAGAAGTAAACAATATACATGTGTTGGTGATGATGCTGTTAGTGAAGCTGTTACTGATCTTGTACGTGGTACACTTTGTCCAGCAGTTAAAGCTGTATTTGAACATGGTATGAAAAGACCGTCATTTCTTGGTGGACCATGTCATCCATGGTTATTTATTGAAGAAGCATCAATAAGAGAAGTTGAAAAAGATTTTAATTCTGTTTATAGTAGATTAGTACTTTGTAAAACATATAGGCTTGATGAAGATGGTAAAGTTCTTACTCCTGAAGAGGTAAAAAAAATTCAACAACATTAATTTCATTGTTTAAATATTTTTTTGTATAACTTTGTTGATTTTTTTTTTGTTTTTTTTTAGTTACTTTATCGTTGTGTCCAGGCTGTTAATTTAACTCATGATCATGCTCATGCACAAATGGATGTCAAGCTACGTTCACTAATTTGCCTTGGTCTAAATGAACAAGTTTTACATTTATGGCTTGAAGTACTGTGTTCATGTGTTGAAGTAGTACAAAAATGGTAAATATATTATTAAAGTAGTTATTTAATTCATTGATAATATTAATTATATTTCAATGTAGGTATCAACCATGGAGTTTTATCAACAGTCCTGGATGGGTACAAATTAAATGTGAGCTACGTATTCTCAGTCAATTTGCATTTAATCTTAATCCAGACTGGGAATTACCACCAAAAAAAGAACAATCACAACCACTCAAAGATGGAGTTAGAGATATGCTAGTGAAGCATCATTTATTTAGCTGGGATTTATAAAAAAAAAACATTGCAAAACATTGACGTAGAATTTTTTATTTCATTTTCTTTTTTTATTTTTCTTTGTATCATAAAAATCATCAACTTGACGATAGTTTGTAAATTTTTTTAAATCAATTTGCATTATTGATTATAGAAATTTTTTTAATTAAATTAACTAGTTTTTCTTTTGTGCTTTTTAAAAACTAAAAAGAAAATTTTTAATATTATTAATAAATCATTTTTTTATTTTCTTTTATCACTTCCGTCCCTCTTTGATCTTTTTTTTTTTTAAGAAAAATATTTTCACCAAGAACAAGTTTTTTTTTAAATAAACCTATTACTGTTTGTGAAAAATAGAAAATTTATAAATCGGCCTAGGATTTTTTTTTAATGTATAAAATTTAAATCTACCTACTTTTTGTTATATTTTACATGTATTAAATATATAAAAGAAAAAAAAAAACCTGAAAGTAAGGATTATAATAAAATAATAATTTATTAACAATCTTTTTTTTTAAAAAAAACTATATTTTATCCATTGATAGCCTCTTGAGCATCACAAATATATTTACTTAAAAATTTAATTTGTTTATTTATTATTATTATTAATTTATTAATTATTATTTTAATTATTACTCTTGAATAAAACATTCCCTTATGGTCAGGGGGTTAATATCCCCCAGTCCAGTCTGTTAATTTAACACATGATCAAGCTCATGCACAAATGGATGTCAAGCTACGTTCACTAATTTGCCTTAGTACTGTGTTTATGTGTTGAAGTAGTACAAAAATGGTAAATATATTATTGAAGTAGTTATTTAATTCATTGATAATATTAATTATATTTTAATGAAGGTATCAACCATGGAGTTTTATCAACAGTCCTGGATGGGTACAATTTAAATGTGAGCTATGTATTCTCAGTCAGTTTGTATTTAATTTTAATCGAGACTGGGAATTTCCACCAAAAAAAGAACAATCACAACCACTCAAAGATGGAGTTAGAGATATGCTAGTGAAGCATCATTTATTTAGCTGGGATTTATATATACTAAAAAAAAAAACATTGCTAAACATTGACGTAAAATTTTATTTTCTTTGTATCAAACAATTAATTTAGTTGAGTAAAAAGTATTTGATTCAATTCATACTTTTACAAAATTATTCTTTATAATTCAAACCATTTTATTTTTTTATATTGATAGTTTTAACTTTAACTTTTTCTACTGTCATATTCGTTTTATTAAATTACTACTTGACAAAAAAAAAAAAACAACAATAATTTTTTATTTTAATTTAATCCCGAGTAAAATATTCCTTTACTGTCAGGGGGTTGATATCAATGAAGGGTACATCATCATCCAAGTTAATTTCAATCGAAACTTCATGGCTGAAATGAAGACTGTAAAATAAAATTAGCAATATTAATGACGTACATTTTTTGGAATTTTTTAAACTTATTGAATTGAGATTCTAATTTATATAACTTACCCTGGATAAGATGAGTCTTGTGCCCCAAGTCTTAAGTCCCCACTCTTAAGTAGTATTTTAAATTTACCAATGCCGCATTTTTCATTTTTTATTTTATCAGCCACTTGATTTTTTTTATTCGATTCCTTGAAACATTCCAGGTCAACTTTATGGTAAATGGTGATACTATAAAATAAAAATAGTATTTTTTATCAAAAGTTTATAAGAGATAAAAATAAATAATAATTTTTTAATAAGTCAATTATTATCCCTTAATGAAACATTAATCATATAATAATCGAATAATCGTTGTCTGTTCGTTGATGAAAAAACTTACGTTTCATGGGCTTTTATTGTTCTTATTTTTTGTTTAAATCCTTGAAGTGACAAAGTCATTGGAAATTGTAGTTGTACTCTTCCAGGTTTATCAGCAGCAGTCAAATTTCTAAATAATAAATAATTAAAATTCATAGTACGTAACATTTTTTTACTGATAAAATATTAATTAAATAATTTACAAAAAAAAACAAAAAATTAGTTTAAAATAATTGATTAATATTCAACTTACGATTGAGTAGTTTTTTTTGGTTCTACAATTGTCCCATAATCACCAAAACCGTCATATTGTTTGACAGATGCTATATGATAATGACCTTCATAAAAACGACTGTAAGGTAATAATAACTTTAATATTTCTTTACGTAATAAAAAATTAATAATAAATACGATAATAGTTTTAATAGACAAAAAATTGTTTTAAAATAATTGATTAATATTAACTTACTGTTCGGGTTTGCCTTTTGGGGTTTTTAATGTTAATTTGGCATTTTCGATAATCACATCCTGTATATTTAAGGGTAACATGTCTTTTATCATACCATTTTTCAGAACTATTTGTGGTTTTCGAAAAGCTTTAACGTAAACCGTGTGATTCATGATAAAACTGTAAAATGAAAATAATATTATTATAAATGTATGATCATAATGTTTTTATGATAGATATTTTACTTATCTTAATGATAACTTACGTTTCATCACTATCTTCAACTTTAAATTTTAATTTATTACCGTCAAGTAATAGATTAAATCCATCAGCTCGAAATGATATTGGTTCTTCTTTTGCAGCAGCAACTGTATCATATAATTGTATAGGTTCAACTAATTTTCTGTTTGTTGTAGATATAAATACGGCAGGAAAAATAAAACTGAAATAATAATTATAATAATATTAATAATGTATATTTTTTTATAAACAATTTAATAAAAATTTGTCAATATTTTTTTTTGACCAGAATTGTTTATGAATGAATTAACACTTACTTTGTCTCTTTTTTTTTTGTTATTAATTCAATTTTACCACTACTTTGTAATGCAATAAAGTTTCCCAGTGATGACAATAATTTTTCTTCTTTATCAGGTAACTTTTCAGCAAATATTGGTATTATTTTGTTTACAGAAGCTCTAATCGTTTTCCAAAAATTATTCGATTTTATGTTTGCTTTATAAAAAGAAAAAAAAAACAAATGAATTAAAAATTTTTAAATATAAACAATATACTTATAATGATGTTCTTATTTTTTTTTGTTTCAATTGTATAAATAAACAATTAAATTTATTATGAATAAAAATGAGTAAATATACATAAATACTGTTAATAAGTAAATAAATATTATTCGTTACCTTGAGTATCGTATGATCGTATTGATCGATAATCTTGTGAATTTAATGTCAATAATAAACCATTTAAATTATTATTCAGTGGTACCATGGTTTGAAGATATCGTGTTAAATTATTTGTAGCATATTTTGCTGTGCCAACAAGACGCAAGGGGCTCCTTAAAATTACACTCATTTTTTTTAATTTTTGGATTTTTTATTTATCAACACTAATTGTTTATTCAATATATATAAATTTATTTGATTTTTCGACGAGGTTATGTACGGCAGTCAACGTGGAATGATGAAAAGACTTCCAAAAGTAAATAATGATATTAATACATAGACATGTGGCCACTAGTATATATATGCTAAAAGCTTTTAGTTATATTTTACCTGTACTAAATTAAATATATATATAAAAAATAAAAACTTGAAAGTATAATAAGATTATAATAAAATAATAATTTATTAACAATCTTTTTTTTCAATAAAAATATGGTTAAATTTTATCTCTCATAATTTACCTCTCATAATTCTTTGTATATATCATTACAACAGCTGTTAAATGAACGCCTGACTTCACCAATAACAATATTATTAATATTTTTAATAAATTAATGTGGAGAAAAAATAAAAATTGAGAGAAATATTCTTGACTCGGAAAATATTTCTTCACCCAAGTCTTTTGGAGAAACGACCGAAAAAATTTTCCCTCGTCAGAGACCTCGGAGAAAATTCGGAGTTACTGAGGAATCGATCAGAGCAATCGCGGAGTAATATTTTCACCGCAAGGATATCAAATTAATTGGAACTAATCAGGACATTTAAAATTAAAAGCACATTATTAAGACTGATGAGGACATTCATTCCCAAATCCTAGGACATGTTCTGATAAGATTTCGCATATGGTAACCCTAGCACTGTGTGATAATGGAAAATGTGCCATATCAGATTTACGTATTGAATGATTTTTAAGTGTACCAATTATATTTATATTTTTACGTAGGTTTATGATATTCCAATAAATGTCCCAAGAGATGAAGACAATGTTTCTTCTCTGATAGGTATTTTTTGACAAAATGTTGGCATAGCTCTTTAGAGCAGGGGGATAGCACTACATGTATTTTTATGGGTGTATTTTTTTTTATTAAAAAATACACGTAGTGCTACCCCCCTGCTCTAAAGATTATAATTAAAAAACAAATGAATTAAAATTTTTATGCATTTAGCCCAGAATAAAAGATGAAATTTAAAATTTTAAAATTCATCTTTTATTATTGGCCAAATGCATAAAAAATTTTAAATAAATTTATGAATGAACAAAATTAATTAAGTATAATTAACTAATATATAAAAAAAAGGTATTTTCCTTACTGAGGCATTTTTTAAACTACTTTTCTAACTGCATTTGCGTCGGTAAAGTGGACCATCAACCCACTCTCCGCCATAATGGTCCCTTTACCGAAACAAACCTAGCTAGGATTGTTTTTTTTTATAAATATATGCGTATAAGTAGTTCCTTGATAATTTAAAAAATTCTTCGGACAGATTTTTTTTTTTTTTTTTCGAATTTATCTTTTTTATTTTATAATTCCTTAATATTATTTAAAATTCTTCGGACAAAATTTTTTCAAAATTGAATATTATTATTTTGGTATTATAAAAGGTATTATAAAATTTAAAAAGTTTACCTCATTTTCTTTATATTTCTCTAATAATTTAATTGTTCTTCATAATATTTTTTCGAAAAAAAGTTAAATGAATATCAGGAAAATATAATGAGCAAAGAGGTATTCGATATTTCAAAAAATATACCTCTTTTTCTTTATGTTTCTCTAATAATTTAATTTTTGTTTCATAATATTTTTTCCAAAAAAATTAATATAATAACAGGAAAATATAATAAGCAACGATCTTTTTTTTTTTTAAATTTACCTCTTTCATTTTATAATTCCTCGATCATTTTAAAAATTCTTTAGCCAGATTAAAAAAAAAAATTGAATATTTGTATCAGGAACATATAATAAACAAGGAGGTATTTTATGTTTCTAAATCCACCTCTTTTATTGTATAAAATTTAAATTTACGTACTTTATGTTATATATTTTACATGTACCAAACATTTATATAAAAAAAAAAAAAAACCTGAAATTAATCATTATAATATATTATAATAATTAATTTACAATCTTTCTTCTTAAAAAACTATTTCTTATCCATTGATAGCCTCTTGAGTATCATAAATATATAAAATTCAAAATTTAATTTGTTTATTTATTATTATTATTATATAAAAATATTTAGATCTTTTTAAAAATATATATTAAATGTATATCCATGACATTTGTACCAGTCAAGCCAGTTATCAATAAATCCTCACTATTATTAATATTTTTATAAAAGTTATAAGAATCATTATGTTCTAAATGAAATTCTGCATTTAATTCATTAATATTCTTTGTTTCATTATTTAATATTAATTCTGGATAACCAAATGCACCAGTAGCATCAGTTGGACCATCTTGTCCATCAGTACCACCACTGAAAAACACAACTTTAAATTTATCAAACGATTTAAATTGACTTTTCACCTGATTTGCATAATCACGTGAAAATAATAGAGCAAGATGTTGATTCCTTCCTCCTTTTCCTGAACCTTTCACAACAATCGATGGTTCACCACCTGAAATTAAAATAATTTCTCTAACATCTGATCTATTAATCAACAATAAAATTTCATTAATTTTATCTTCATTAATCTTTGAAAGTCTAGAATCGCTTTTAATTATATTTATAAAATCATTGCTTGATAAATCATTGCTCCAAGTTTGACAAATTAATTTCGTCAATATACTGTACATCTTGCTAATGTCATCAACCATTCCCTCCAAGTTATCAAACAAAATAATTGATTTTAAATTTCTACGAGAACATTCATCTTGAATTGCTTGAATTGCTGTTTTATTATTACAAATAATAAAATTATTAACATGTTTAAATTTTCCTTTATCATCAAGCATCATTGATAAATCATCATCATCATCTTCATCAACTGAATTAAATATAGTTTTTAAATTCTCATCAAGTTCATTATAAATATGATATTTTTTTAATACATCAACAGTTGAATTTTTACGAGTAAATACTGTTGGACCACTTGCAATCAAATCAACTGGATCATCAATAACATCTGACATAATAAGGCCAATAATTTTTGCTGGATATGCAGCTTTAGCAAGACCTCCAGCTTTTATCATTGATAACTTTTGACGTATCATATTTAATTCTTTAATATTTGCACCAGCATTATGTAATTTTTTGCATATATTTAATTTAACATCAAGTGATATATTTATTATTGGCATTGTTAACAATGCTGAACCTCCACCTGATATTAAAATAATAATAACATCATTGGCAGATAAATTATTAGACATATTAATAATATCTCTAGTTGTTGCCAAAGTTTCTTCATCAGGCTGATTGTTTATTCCATTTTCACGATAATTTATAACATTTGATATTTCCTGTTTAATTTTATCACCGGATGGATTAATGTTTTTTGCATGATTATTTATTGATCCTCTTGGAATACTGACAATTCCATTTTTCAATCTTTGACCCAGTATTTTTTCCATTATCATGGACATTCCCATAACAGCTTTTCCAAATCCAATCATATATATATTATTATTTATTTCAATACAATTATCATCATCAATAATTAATTTTTCATTATTTATTTTTATATTATTTTTAATTATCACCTCAGGCTTAACTGCTTCAATACCAGCTAAAAATACATTTTTTATATTATCACGTATTTTTTTTATTTCAAAATTTTCCATTGCTTTTCTCGTACACTTAAAATTCCTAGAAAATAAATTTAAATTAAATTGATATTTACTTGCTAACTAAACAATTATTATTTGTTTTTTTTTTTTTCAACCAATAAAATTGATACTTTTTTTTTTATCAATTAAAAAGAGACAATTAAAAAATGCTTTGTATTATACGTTGTGGTAATTTTATCAATATCAGATTAAATATTAAATTGTTATTTTTTAATTACACTGGGATTAAATTGGATAATTAACAAACTGCAGAGAATTTATTGATAAAATTTGTATTATTTAAAATGAGTTAATTAAGTAAGCTGCTTATTTTTTGTACGATACCTTAATAAATAGAAAAAAACTATTGTTATTGTTTATAAAAATATATTTGTTAATTTACCGTATTGTGGATTGTTTATTGGTTATAATTTTTATAGCAACAAACATTGTAAATTGTTGTAAATAATTACGAGAAGAGAACAACTGTATCATTGCTCGATAAACTTGTGAAATTATCTGTGAAATAAATAATGATAGTTGAATAAATAAACAAAGACAATTCACTGCAGTGTTAATTAATGAAATAGCCTTATTTTCGAAATCAATTTCTCTAATTTTTTGTTATATTAAATGGAATATTTAAAAAATAATTTAATGATAAAATTAGCAGAATAAATAGTTGAAAAATTAATGATAGTTAAATAAATAAACAAAGACAATTCATTGGTATAGTGTACATCTTCACTTCTATTAATTTTGTACAGATAATATACAGTTGGTTTTTTTTTTTTTTTTTTTTTTTAAATCTTTCATATCATTCTTCTCATTACAATATTAATTAAATATTATTAAATTCATTTACAGTTTTTCTTTTAGACATAAGCAATTTGCAAATTTAATTTGTTTTTTTATTACGATGTGTTTGACTTTATTTTAAATTACATATAATTTCGTTTTTTTTTCGTCTATGATTATCATCATAATAAACAGATTAAAAATAAATAAATATAATTTTTTTTTTTATCTAAATAAATTTACAATTTTGAATTAATTTAAATTAGCTTTTTTCGCGTTCGTTTTTGATAATTAAAATAATATATATTGGAATCAAACACTGGGAATATTATTTATGTTAATTTTTTTTTTTTTTTGTTGATTAATATTTTATTGTTAATTTTTGAATGAAAAAATTTTATATTCCAACAGTGTTTTAATACTTTTAAGTACGTCAAGTCAAATTAATTTCTCCTATGTCACAAAATTTGATTTTTTTTTTCGAAATATTATTTTTGTTTTTTCATATCGATAAATAACTGTGACCTGATTTTATAATTAAACACGTATTAAATACATGAATAATATGCAATTGTACATACTGTATTTGAATAATAAATAATTTTTTTTATATGTCATTAATCTGGCAGTAAAAAAAAAACAATACATATTTCGTTTAAATTTATTTCGCTTTTTTTAATTTATTTTTCGTGTCTTCGAATAACTATATCGTTTTATTATTAAACTATTAAAAATTATAATGAAAAATCACATTCTGTCATTTACAAGTAAACTACGATTTTAATAATATTTATTAAAACTTTTTTTTTTTTTAATATCGTAAAGTACTGAAAATTAATTAATTTTATTTTTTAATATTTTTTTATTATTTTTTATATTTAAACAACCTAATAATATTTACTTAAAAATTAATTGTATAATTATTATTTACAATCGTATAAACATATACATCATTGATTAAATAAAAAATAAAAAAAAAAAAATAATTAAAAATTCAGCTATTTTGTACCATAAATTTTTTAAATGAAAATTAAAAAAAAAATACGGTAAAAAAATAACAAAAAATAAATAAAAATTTATCGAGTTTTGCTGGCCAATTTATTAAAATAAAAATTGATTGATTAAATTGTCTTTTTTCATTTGTTTAAGTACAGTCTTTCTCTGGCACATTTATATTTTTTTTTTTTAATTTTAACGATCCAGTTATTTTTAATATTTAAAAGGTTTTTTTTCCCATCATGTTTCTATTTTTTTTATTAATAATATTATTATTATTATTACACATATTGTATTAACTGAATATTTTAATTCAGATTATTAATTAATTGTATACACGGTTGGACAATGCAAGCTCGTAATTGTTTATTTACTTTTTTTTCATTTAAATTTCATTAATTTATTAATTTAGTTTTTTTATTTTACGAACTAGTTGCTAGTGTCTTCACCAAGATGATAAGACTGAATGATAATTTTATATCGACTGTACAAATTTTATAATAATTAAATATTATCTTTCTTTCCATATATATATATATATTTATTTAAGTTAATAATATATTAACTGAAAAAAAGAAAAAATAAATAACCACGTCTATTGACAATTTGAAAATACACTGTATTTTTTTATCATTCATTTTGTCAATTTATTTCTTCTTTCTTTTTCTCAATGACTCGTTCATGTAGAAATTAAAATTAAAGATAAATTTAAAAAAAAAAAAAAAAAGAACAAATGAAATTAATAAATCAAATTGTCGTATTGATTTTATGAAAAATTAATTTTATAATTTGAATGACATTTTAAATTACACCGATGCAATATTAACACAAATATATATATATTTTTTTTTTTTTT
>MKYW01000005.1:960322-974091 GCA_015776835.1 Aphidius ervi
AAAAAAAAAAGAGGCTTTTTTAAAAAATATGTAGGTAAAATTTGCGAGACATAATATGAGGGATTTATCCATGTGAAATGTATTTGTTGAGAGTGTCGTTGACCCTGTGTATATATATATTTTTTTTATTTGCAAGATGATAGTAAGTTGTATATATTCACCCTGTGACTGAATATGCGCATAATCATGATGATCCCGAAATGTCTTTTTGGCAAAGCCAGCTTGCACACACACAACACACAAAACCCCGCAACCTTGCAAAAAGAAAAATGAAGAGAGAGCGTGAAATGCAAGTTGCATAAGTTGAGGGAAAAAAAAAAAAAAATGATGTTTCTCAAGTAGTTTTTAAAATATAAAAATATATATGTGTTGAAGGTGAGGTGTATTGTGTAAACATGTATGATTTTTTTTTTTGTGTTTGGTTGTTTGATAAAGCAAGAAAACGCCCTTGGGCGGATTTGTTGTGTCAGTCGGTGCGAGACAATGCCATAGGTAAAGTGAGTTTGGCTATATAGCATAAGGAATGTTCCTACATGTTGTATTATTATTATTATTATTATAAAATATATATATACATTTGTAGGATCCTTGTAACTATCTCAGTAAAGAGTTTTGATATGCTTTTTGGAAATTGAGGATTTGTATATTAAAGTGAGGAACATTTGCCACACAAAGTTTATGCTTCCAACTATTAATATGAGAGAGAAAGAGAGGAGAAACGAGAGAGAGATAAAAGGAAATTACAGTGGAGATGATTTTGAAACAATCTTTCCGTAAGAAAATTTTACAACTTGTCACTATAATTAAGAGTCAAGCATGTAATTTTGTTTAGGTATATTAGTCAAAAGTGTAATCGTTTATGTCTGCTAAAATATAAAATATTTATCCTCGAGCAGTGTCATTTCTAGGATTTTATCTTTAAAATATATATATACAGAAATGAAAAATAAGTTTCAAAAATTTTATATTAAAGTTACAATTGGCCACAGGGACAAGTGTTTTTTTTTTTTTTCTACCAAATTGGTTTGTAGAATTGAAGAGTTTTTTGTATGATTAGAAGCATTTACTAAAGTACAGGAATTAGAGAAATTCTAAATTGCTAGCTTTAATTTTCAAATGTGTCTTTATACATTTTAGAAAAAAAAAAAAATTAAATGTTTTTTTTTCAAGCATGTTTCTGTGCTTTCATTTTTATTATCATCAAGACGGCATCAGTGATAATTCGACTTTGTTATCTTGGCTATTTTACAAAAGGTAATTGGCCAAATGGACAAAATTTCAAATACTATTTTAAAAAAAATATTAACACAAATATTTTTAACTTGCACTATATACTTTTAGGTGATTCATGGATAAATATTTTAGTATTTTTTAAAAAACTCATCTAACAAAAACAACATCTCTCACACTATATATTTATGAATTTTTAAAAATATAATATTTTTTTTTTTTCTCAACATTTTCGAATCGTAAAAACAAAACAATAATAAAAACAGTTAATTATACTGTCTAGTTATTAAATGGAGAATTTCAGACGTCTGGTAAATGGTGTATCTTCATCATTGCCCGCAGACAAACATTCATTTTCAGCAATTACTTTTTATTATTTTTTTATTTCAAAAAGCAATTACCTTTTAAAAAAAAAAAAAATTCTGATATTCAATTTTTAAAATTATTCGTAAAGTTATGACCCACATATTGAGGAACAAAATTTTTTTTATTTTTTCAACATTGTTATATAGAATTATATATTTCCAATCGACAGCACAATTATGCCAGAACCATATCGACTTGAATATTCGCACAAGCATTCATAAAATCAGCTTTAATATTAATTTTTTTTTTATTCTCTGAATTTTTGTACGAAAAAAAAAGAAAGAGGAAATGACAGTATTATTAATTTACATTCAATTTAAAATTATGACAATTGCATATGTATATATAATGTCATTTTCATTGAGAATAAACGCTGATGGCTCAAAAGTTTTATATAACATTATTATAAAGTTCTTGACATACGGTGCATGACGAAAATGCTCTAGGCGAGAATATTTTATATGTTGAGGGTATATATACTGTATAAAAAGGGTAGTAGTATAAAATACATATATATATTATTGTAAATATATTTATATATACATGTAGTGGATGTGAAAATAGCGAGGGGTAGATGTATAGCTACTGGGACAAATATATTTTACATCGTAGTTTCATGTACATAGTGGAAAGTGTTCAATGTTGCCAGATGTCACGTTCGACGTTTTAATTGCAGGGTATCTTTAGTATGTTACTACTTGTTATATTGGATATACTATATTCGACCTAGATTACTTACACAATTTATAAAATTATTTCAACCTATATAACTTCAGTAATTTTAAGAATATTTATTTTATTAGCTGTATTTTGGCTTGGAAAATATATCGAAATAAAATTGATGGGGTATTTATGATTTGCTACTTATTGATGATGGCTTATCCCCTAAATCTAGAAATAAATATATTTATTTTCCAACAAAATATAATATGTACCCTCAATGTTTAAATAAAAATTATCAAAAAAAAATTTATCATTATTTCAAGTACTTTATTTATCAATCAATTTATATTTTTATTTGCAAAAATAATATTCAACATCATACATCAACTATATAATGTAAATATTACATGTCATATATTTTTTTTAAGAATATTTTCAACAAAATAGATTCTTAATGAACGATGACGTATGATTATTTTTATTTATTTATTTTTCTATCATTATTATTATATTATAAAAGCACAAAGAAGAAAAAAAATTTATATTCCTTAGTCATGCTACTTGAACAGACTTAAAAATCATCTACATATTTTATTATTTATCAAAAAAAGAAAAATAATTTTTATATATAAAATTATAATAACAATAAATAAATAAACTTGCATAAATATTATTTTGAATATAATATTTTATTTATATAATGAGTGTGCGTATGAAATTGTTTGAAATATTTGATAATAAAAAAAATATTATAAATTGCAAGTCATGGTTTGATGAATACTATTTGTGTATATGTTTGCTTTAATATATATAAAGGTATATAAGTTTTTGGGTTTAAATATTTGATAGATATATATTTTGAAGGGAATAGTTTAGGTAAAAGCCATTAACTTGGAATACAAAATTGAGTCATACACTTGAGACAAAGTGGTACTTATCATTGCACTGATCTCACTTGAAATAACTCTTCAACAATTGCAAACACATTATTTGAGTATTTCAAACTTTGTATATATAAAATAAAATATATTTATACTATTTTTATATGACAATTGTCATTCAATATATATAAATCCAATTTTATATGATTTTATTTGGAGCTTTGCAAGTTTTTTCAACTTGATAACATTATTTTTATTGGCTTAAATATATAATATATATTTAAATAAAACTTTCATGCAATCATTAAAAATAAAATAAAGTAAATGATAAAAATAATAAAAAAAATATTGTTTATTTATTAGTTGAAATGAAAAATATATAATGAAATATTGTTGAGTTGATTTTAGCTCTAATTTATATACATGTGTGTGCAGTATTGTAACATGTTGCTGATGATGAGGATGATGATGATGATGATGATGATTCATAGCTCAAGAGACATTGTATGTATATTGGAGTAATATTATGGTGATGATGAAGAACAATGGAGACAAGAGAAAGTTAGATAGACAAATAGATTGAGAGACAGAGAATTCAAGTAGGTGAATAATACCGGTTGCTTGTTCAAGACCATCATCAAAAGCAATTTAATTGCGTAGCGTAAAATTACAGTCATTATATAATGAAAGACATTTAGCCAAACTGACACCAAATATAATTCATGTGTGTGCTAATAACTTTTCTTGGTTTCTTTGATGATACTTGATACATACCTAAAAATTTATTCAATTTTTTTTTCTAATTCAATTTTAAACATGTTATTCAATTAAAAAAATTATATGTTAAATATATTAAACTAAATATTCAAGTTATTGATTTTTGAAAAATTTTATTTAAAATATTTTTTTATATATTATTAAAACACGTGGGTGTCATTGAGGAGTGATTGACAGTCATCAAAATAAGTATTTACATGGAAACAAATCAAAATATATTTACATGTCATCATGCTTGATCGATTATCTGACAACAATTGGTTGGAATAATATATAAAGCCTGAAATTAGATAAATAGGGTTTGGCATTTTGAGCATGTTTTTTTTTCTAACGATCAGTTCAAACTCATCATATTATTATTTGAATATAAATTTATTTGGTGTTTTTATTTAGAGTTAAAAATGTGATTTTATTTTTATTATATTATAATTATGTATAGTTTTTTAGGGAAACTATTTAAATCTTTTGTTTTTATATAATAGTATTGTGTTAAATTTAAGAACAAAGAAAAATTTTACTCAACGATTCAAAGTGTGCAATCAGTGTTAATGAAATTCTGCACCGACAAGAAGACTGCAGAAGGCGTTTCTCGGCTCATCAAGAATAATAATCATCTCCAGGATGAGGACGAGTTGTCTTCTACCCTTTTTAGAATTTTTTTTTTTTGTTTTTTATTCTATGGTATCTTTTTGAGTCATCTATAAATACTCATCTCTTGTAAAAAGGTGTATCTTAACTTTTTCAAAACAAAAAAAAAAATAATAAAAACACTAATAATATAGTTCAACAAAAATTATCTACAATTAAATTAAATTTATTATTTAATAATGTAAAAAAGTAGAATTTTTTTTTTATTTTTTAAATTAAAACTATCATGTGATAATAACCGGTAAATATTGAAGTTAATGTAGCGTATAAAAAAATTTGTATATGATCCTAAGAAGGTTAAAAAAAATCCAAGTCAAACAAAATTTCATATACGATGGAAAAAAGTTTTTCAAGCTTGTCAAGAAAAGAAGTAGAGAAAGAGATGAAAAAAAAATGTTGAAAAGTTTTTATTTTTTCTACTTTACCACCTGGATAAAATTTTGCATTAGGATATACTTTGAAATTCTGATTTTGTACGGATCGTTGAATTCCCCAGGGGTAGTTTTGAATCTCAGTAAAAATTGGAACAAACGGCTCAATGGAACATTGAACATCCTCGAAGAAAGAATAGTGATTACCCGAGGACATTTAAACACATATATATATTTACTACATGTATATTTTATGTACACATTAAACAATTTACTTTTTTTTTTTTCCTCAAATCTTCTTTACTCAAAAGTTATATACATGGGCAAACCTCTTTTTATGTATATATTTCTTTTTTATTTTATTTCTCTTAAGCAGTTTGCCCATCACAGCCAATTGAGATTGAAAACTTTTGCAACTCTCTAGACAACTAGAATAAAAACTAGTATACCCCCAAAATAATAAAAAAATTTAAATTTAAATTATATCGTGTTTATTTTTTTGTACAAAAGTGTTGAAAGTTAAGACTATAGTTTCTTAATAGAGCATGATAAAGAAAAAAGCCAAAAAAATATATGCAAATAGAGAATAATTTTACTGAAATTATTATATAAGCTTGAATGGATGTGTATAATATAATTTTTTTGTAGATTTAAAAAGTTTATACACAGTTGAAAAAATATTTAATATGCTTAGTGAAGTTTATTATTGTGTATTTTACTCCAATCAAATTGATTCCCTTAATCACATTTGGTTATATCTAGTGACTCATATATACCTTTGAAATTTTCGAACAATTCAAATGGAACAAATAAACTCAAACTGACTGTATCTGTGTGTATATATTGCTATATATGTATATATTGTATATAATATAGATATGACTATATATAGATTGACCAGTTATAGGCATGTATCCCATCAGCTGGAAATAACAAGTGAACAATTAACGACTGTACTCATATACATGCTCATTTCTCTATTTCTCTCTTTCATCTCACAAAATTCAATTTAAATTCACAACACTGTGAATTGCCGCATTTGGCTGTGTATATATATATGAAAAATCAAAATGAATAAAAAATATATAAATAAACTTTTAGAAAATGAATATAATAATAAACAAAAATACATTATTTCTGCGCAATTGTGGATATTTTATTTTTATTTAATTATTTTTTATTGCATTCAAGGTAAATATAAATTGTGTAAATGTTTTTTTTTATAATAATATAATAATAATTAAATTAAAGAAACTTTTTAATTTTTTTTTTATTTGTTTTTTTACTTTCATGGTATTTAAAAGTTATAAAGTGGTATGTTGGGTGTGTTAATTTTTTGTGACAAAAATTTTGATTCAAGTAAGTTTTAATTGTGACAGCTGTTGACTTTTAATTTTAATATCAATTTGATGGTCGTATTAATAATCAAATTGTCATGAAAATTATATGAAAATATTTGAAAAATAAAAATGCAGATGTGTCGGTAATTAATTATCCAATTGAAATGATATATTTGGAAATTGTAATTATAGTTTTTTTCGAGTGTGACATTATTTGTCTGTCATTGATAAGATGAGTAATATTTTCATGTGTTTGTTTAGATAGCTGTTATGATTAATCAATTATTATATTAAAATTGCAATAAATATTTCATCAAGATCTAATCACCAACATGTTAATAATTGTCAGCAATTTTTCAAGCCCAAAAATATAACAGTCAATTTATTTTTGTCGTCAATATTTTCAAAACAAAATCAATCATTTAACACTAGGAATTTTTTCATCACAAATTTATCTGAACAAAACCCCCCCAAAAAAAAAAGAAAGTTAAGCTCTTGATCTTGTCTTCAATTTACCCAATAATAATAAGCATAATTTTGATCCACCAAAAAAAAAATGAATCTTTAAAAAAATAAATAAAGTTTAAAATAAATCTCAAAATACGCTAGCTAGCACTTATACTTTTTCATAATTAATGTAACGATATATAAATATTTAAATGATAATTTTCATAGCTGCACAGTACTCATTAAAATTTGAATATACAATTTCAGATATAGTTTTGATGTTTCTCATTAATAACAGGATATCTAACTCTTTACTTTGTATCATTATCTAAATGCTTTTATAAACTGTATCAATATATACGTCATAGAGATGATACAATTACACAAATATATATATGTAAAATATTATTTGCATATAGTACAGGTATATATATAATAGATGATATGTATAATAGGCAGGCAGGATCATCTATTGAACCATCAACAAGCGGCATTTGTTGTCTATTGTGAATGAAAATCAATCGATTCTATATCTTCAATTTTCCCTATTCTCTATTCAATCATTTTTTATATCTTTTACATGCGAGTATATTTCACATTTGTTATACTGTGTGTATGAGTTGTGTGTTACCTATATATACACATCAATTTATGTATCAAGAGATTTAGTTAGTACATATACGAAAAGGGTTATAAAAATATTTTTTTTTCCTATTTTTTCAAGTACTTTTTTACCCTTTTATTACGTAAATACTAGGTACTCTTTTTTAACCCCATTTTTTTATTTTAGATTATTATCTTTTAATGTAGTTTTACGGTTTTTTATTTTTTATATTCATTTTATTATTAATTTTTGTTTTATAAATATTTTTTTTTTTTTTNATAGAATGAAATTTCAAGGCGGGGAGATGCCTGTTATATTTTTTTTTATTTTTTTAAAGGAAGTGTAAAGTTAGGGCGACATAAATTGGCGCAATTTCAGACAAAAATAAAATAAAGAAACAAGACAAAAGATAAATTGAGAAACACGCTCCGGAAATAGGCACCTGGAATTTCTTAAGACTTGTTAGATATTTTTTCATTTTATTTTATTTTTTTTACTTTTACTTTTACTTGTGGTATTTTCTAATGTCATTGGCTTTGACTTTGTATGTTTTATTTTGACCTTTTGTGTGTACATGAAATTAATATAAAAAAAAAAAAAAAAATTTAATTATTCAATTATAAATGATCCTATATCTTTGAGTCTTGCATGATTTTTTCTCTGATTTTTTATCGATAAAAAATGTAAATTATTTTTACAAAATAATTACTCCAATTAAATTGTTTCAAAATAACTATCAAAGTATTTAATTTTAACACATAAAAATTAATTTCATTTGATAATTACTAATTTTTTTACAAATCAAATTACAAATTAAATTACTGCAGCTTATTATTTAATTTTTCAAATTTTTTAAAAATTCAAAAAAAAGGAAACTACATGTTTCTAGCAATATAAATAATTAATTAATATATAAAATGAAATGTTTAATTATTCATAATACATTGAGAATGAAAATTACAGTGTAAAATTGTATAGCTTTGTATTTTGAATTGTTAATTATAAGTAAAATAATTATCATCTCGGTTTGACCCTGTTTTAAAGCTGAATATCAATTTTCCTTTGTACCAATAATTTTAGTATATAAATATCTCTTACTCTCTCTTTTTTTTGTCTCTTTATGGTGATGCATATATTGATGCATATTGTATAAACATTAACTAGTACAAATTTTAGCATATTAATAGTCTATTACTGTGAATGTTTGACGAGTAGCTCAACGCGCCATCTATAGACAATACAATAACCCCTCGACCCTTGGTATATATTGTACCTTAATGAGCCTGGAAATTCTACAAAATAAACACAAGTATGCTTCTGTGATTTATCGTCTCTTCCTTCCCTCAAAGTCGTGTGGGGAGTATTTCTCGTTGAATACAAATTTTTTTCTTTTAATTTTTTTGTTATCTCTCCCTGTCTCTCCCTCTCTTACCTCTCTCATTTTTCAACCCTCTCTTATTATTTTTCATTATCTCTGTCAAGCTATCATTTTCTTTTTATTTTCCTTTTTTTTTATTTTAAAAAGAATCAAAGAGAAATTCTTTTAATTGTGAATATTTAATTATCTTTTTCATTTGAAAATTGTTTTATTTTTTTTTTTCTTTTTTGTTATCATCAATATATAAACAAATATTATTATTATTATTATTTTTTTCTTTTTTTCTAGTTAATTTATTTTATATTTATTGTTTAAACAAGTTGGTCAGACTGTAAATATATACTGTAGATAATTATTTTAAAAAAAATGATAAAATTCTTTCATCTTATTTTTATATGAATAATTTTTATTTTTTATTTCTGTTCATATAGAAATTAATTGTTAATTTTCAATTTAATGTTAGATAGCTAAATAACGAACAACTGTTACATTGAATGGAAAAATAAAATTAAAAAAAAAAAATCATCGAGTACCTACCTCGACAGCCGATAAAGGTAAAAATAAAAAATTTAAAAAAATCGAAAAGTTATTACCACGGTAGACATTGACGTAATGGTGTGTAAATGTATACATGTATATGTGTAAAAATATAAAGTTTGATATGTACTGATGCAATACAGGTATATATATAATGTATATATACATGAATGATGATGGTATGGGTGATTGTGGACGGTCACGGTGTGGAAACGAGCAAAGCGCGCGAGTTCCCGTGGAGAATCTTGATTACGACATTCTTGCGTCAGTTTCAAGGGATGCCAAACTATAACTATCTCTTTCTAACTCTTTACTCAACAAACTTTTACGGTATCACGTCTTGAGGTTTTGCTTGTGTGTTTTAAAAATTTTCACTGAAGTTGAAGCGCTTGTTGAAGATCCAATAATAAGAGTATACGAATGAGAACAAATGAAATACACATACATACATACCATACATACACATACAATTATTTGTTAAATACTCGTAAAAAAAATCATCTAACATTCTTCAAGCACCTGGCATATTAAATGCCAAATCAATAGATATACGAGCAACTTTATAACTCATATAACGAGCATATATGACTGTAACAACTTACAATGCAAGTTGAATCATAAAAATCAAAGTCATAAATATATTTAAAAATTTAAATTGTAAAAAAATCATTATAAAAGTTTACATTGAATACAATATATAAAACAATGTACCTAATAATAATAATAATGAAAAAATATTTAGGCGTACATAAAAATATTAATTTTAATTAGCATGTTTGATATATATTCATCTATAAATTTTAAAAAACCAGCAATATTGTCAAAGATATTGATTTTAAAATGATTTATTATTTTGGATTTATATATTGATTTATGGTTTGTTTAAAAATATATTTGATTATTCTTTATATATAATATAATAATAATTAAATTAAAGAAAATTTTTAATTTGTTTTTATTTGTTTTTTTTTGTTCATTGTATTTAAAAGATATAAAGTGGTATGTTGGGTGTGTTAATTTTTTGTGACAAAAATTTTGATTCAAGGAAGTTTTAATTGTGACAGCTGTTGACTTTTAATTTTAATATCAATTTGATGGTCGTATTAATAATCAAATTGTCATAAAAATTATATGAAAATATTTGAAAAATAAAAATGCAGATGTGTCGGTAATTAATTATCCAATTGAAATGATATATTTGGAAATTGTAATTATAGTTTTTTTTTCGAGTGTAAGATTATTTGTCTGTCATTGATAAGATGAGTAATATTTTCATGTATTTGTTTAGATAGCTGTTATGATTGATCAATTATTATATTAAAATTGCAATAAATATTTCATCAAGATCTAATCACCAATACGTTAATAATTGTCAGCAATTTTTTAAGCCCAAAAATATAACAGTCAATTTATTTTTGTCGTCAATATTTTCAAAACAAAATCAATCATCCAACACTAGGAATTTTTTCATCACAAATTTATCTATATAAAAAACCCCCTCAAAAAAAAAAAGAAAGTTAAGCTCTTGATCTTGTCTTCAATTTACCCAATAATAATAATAGTTTAAACAATTTTTAAAAGTAAAGATATTAACATGTATTGATGTGGTTTTAATGCAGCCTGTGATAATGATATTGGTTTCTCGATTGAGTGCCATTTGCCCACATAACTGGTGTTACCATAGATATTGAAAGACCTAAAGGGTAAACATTCAACTACCACCACAAGAGCTTAAAATACATATATATATATATTATATACCTGGCAACATTGGCAAAGGTGAGAATGATACTATTAAGTATTTCTCTATTATTCTCTTAATATAATTTTCCATGTAAAATTATATATACATAATGTAATGAATATACATGTGTCTTTATATTGAAATTGTATAATATTCATAGAATTTCATGTATACATATATACATAGTCATATAACCAAAATCAAAACCACGTAAATGAATATATAGAATTTCAAGTTTGTAAGTGAGTATTATACAAGTTATATAGAACTCAATTCACCAAACATGATAATATTATGGCTTTTAGGTATTTTCACATTGATAAAGATCATTATTAATATACACACATAAAAAATCATCTACACAAATGTACATGAAAGCTTTTGATTTTAATCCTTTCAATATATATATATTACTCAAAATTTCAAAATTGAATTAAAAATGAATTGCAAGATTTCTAGGCTTTGTGGAGATTGATTTTCATATTGAAATTTAAAATTAATAACAATCATCATCATTGAATAATACATGACATATAAAATTATATATTTGATCTAAATTGAATAATAAAACACGTAGTGTAAATTAACTTTAGCAAATAAATTTATCTAATCATAAATAAATTTATCATTTATTTATTTATTGATGATGAAAATCAATATGACTTTCGAAAACGTGATTCACGTTTACAATCACAAATCAAAATTAAGAAAATCAAATATAAATAACAATGATTATATTATGTTTGACAGGAGTGATTCTTTGAATTGACTTGTATCAATTTTTTTTTTTTTTTTATTTCTTTCTTAATGCCACTTTATAATGTTCTTGTAATTTTTTTTTTTTTCTTATCTTTTTGTTGCCAAAGACTTGCACATCATCATGTCTTACTCAGTAAAAATGTAAATGTCGAAATATATTTTTTTATAATATCTGTATCTAAAGCCAATGCTAAAAGAGCAAATTGCAATATCAATATATATGTGTGTGTTATATAAAATGATACAAAATCTGCTCTTTGCGAATTTTTCAATTTTCGATATTGCAATATACGAATTGAAAAATCTTATGATGACTTCTTTTATTGAATATTTTTTTTCTATTGATTTTTATTTCTTTTTTTACTTTCAATCTCTTATATCAATATACATACCTTTCTAAATTATTTTTTTTCTCATTGTTTTATCATCTGTTTATTTATTTTTTTATTCTTCAAAGATTTATAGCTTGAATGTTCAACTTATTTGATGGAAATTTGATGTTAGAATTTTGATATTATTGGTAAAATGTAGTCAATGGAAAACTTGGTATTTCAATGATCAATTAGCTGAACTAGATAAATGCCTGAAGCCTGCGAAACTTGGTAAATATTTTATTTCAAATATGGCTTTATTGAAAATCATCAATCTCCCTTTCTCTATTGGTAACCTACTAACTTGATCTTTTATATTTTTTTTTTTTTTCTACAAACACAGTTGCACATAAATTTCTAAACAATAATCGATCAAATAAAAACCAATCTGCTTTGCGTCATTTTCATAAAAATTTTAAAACAAACACAAACAAAATTTTGACCCTTCACTTTAACATTTATATATTGTACGTTTTATTTTTTCATTTTTATTTCTCTTTTTATGATTTTTTTTTTTATGTTTTTATATATATTCAACTAGATTTGTATTTTTATTTTCAAATTTATATTACGAACAAGTTGATGGGGTGTATGAAATGATTGATATGCCATTGCTAATGGAATACACTCAGTCAAAATATATATATGCATTCACGTAAATAGTCTATAAGTATGTTGGTTTATGTGTTGTGATGATGCATCAAGCGATAACCCATTCATATTTGTGTATTAGATCATGTGTGTTTTAATTTATACTGCAGTAATTTTCAATTAAAATTTTAAACAATATATATATATACAAAATTAAAGTGATAAAGTAATTTAAATTAAAATTTATCAAACAAAAATTAAACGAATTTTTCATCTAAGAAAATTAAAATTTGCAAATAAATTATGTGCTTTTATTTAACAATAAAAATAGGATAAAAAAATACAATAAAAGTTTAAAAATTAACAAATCAATTAAAAAATTAACAAGACAATTTAAAAAGTTGTAAAATAATTTGTATGATGATAGTTTATCCAGTCGAGTTAAAAAATAATTATCATGTTTACAAATATAAAATTAAATTAAACATAAAGATAATATTAATATTATTAATTACAAGTTTGTGTGTATATTAATATCAAGAAATTTATCTATGATATGTCAATCGATATCTATATTGATAGTAAACTAGTACAGGGTGGTCTTTTGTTAATTGGTAAACTGTTAGGATACTGCTTTTGCAAATCAATGCTGTTTAAGGTGTTGTGTTATGCATGTATATACATATATATATATGGATTAATGGTTGATCAGGGATTACCCTTCATCAATGTGGAAAATTCGATAGTGATAGTGACAGTGTGTAACCATGGTTAAACAAGTCAAGCATATACCCTTTACAGATTCTCAGATCTTCATCTCAAAACAAAGCCCTCCTTTTCACAAAGGGAATATCAGTTACAGACTTTTCAATGAAATAATAATAATAATAATATATCCAATATGGTAAATATATTCAAAAAAAAAAGAAAAAAGATTTTTTTTTTTTTATAAAAAGTTATATAAAACAGTCTGGATTTAAAAAATTCTTTTGTGATAAAACATTTATATATATCGTCTGTCTGTAACAACTTTAAATAACAGAACAAAAAAAATATTATATA
>MKYW01000005.1:975858-988238 GCA_015776835.1 Aphidius ervi
GTTAAATGACTATCGTTAACATGAGAACTAGGATGAAAGAGTTGACTATTAAAAACCACTGCAATATCTCTATATGAAAATTTTAATGTCAGTCTGTCTTTTAAATATATAAAAATATAAAAAGCCGCTTTCTGATTTCTCGGAAATGTATATAATTTAATTTTTATGATGATATTTATTATTATTTTAATATAAAAAAAATAATGTTTGATAAAAAATTTAAAATAAATAAATTATTATTATGATTTTTATGAGAATAAAAAATAATAAAAAATACAATCAATTTTTTTTTTTTGTTTGATATATCTTTTATCAATTAACACAAGTTGCATAAAAATATTATTTATAAAAAAGTCAATGACGCTTCAAGAGTTAAAAAAGGATTAAAAAATATTTGTAATTTACATTAATTTTACTAACGAGTTGAGTTTTTCAAGGGGGATCATGCCAAGTGTCCAATTAGAAAATTTCATATCCCTTATTTTCATTCATATCGTGCGTATTAATTCGGTCCATTGACCATCTTCACAGTGTCTCTTCAGTCTTTACCAATCAAAAGAATTTTTTTTTATTTTTCATCTTTATCATCTCAACAAAAATACATAATTGAGGAATAAAAAAAAACAAAAATTCAAACGACAAATAACCTGATTTATTATTAAAGAAAAAAGAAAAAAATAATATAAAAAATTCACGTTAATATTTTTAGAGTTATTTTTATATTTATATTAAACATAAAAATATAAAATAAAAAAATAAATAATAAAAATACATAGACAAAGTGAAAAAATACAAAAAAAAAAAAGGGATGAAAAAAAAAATATATTGCAAGGTTTTTTGAACGTGTTGTATGTAAACGAGGGCCTCTTTTGCAATAAGGTCACTTTCAGTGCTCTCAGTTGGAAGAGAGCTATCTACAAAAGCACTAGAAAAATAATAATAAAAACTTATGCAATGTGTTTTTGGTTAAAATGTTATTTCACTTTAAAGTTTCACTTATAAATGTTGTTTTTTTTTTTTCTTTTCTAAATGATATAATAAACGTTTTTTTTTTTTGCAAACTTATATATTTTTTTTTTTTTACAAAATCAAAGTTGAATCAATTTTATCCAACTAGCTGCAATTTAAAAAATAAAAAAAACATACTTATAAAGTATGACGTTTTCAAGTATAATATTAAGAATGAAAAAAAAAATTTATTAAAAATAGATATTGTGAATGGTTAAGTTGTCAAAAGACATGCGAATATAAGTGAAGCTATTAATATGGCAAAGTGACATTAACCGATCCTTATTGAAAGTAAAAAAAATAATAATACATAGATTTTATATTCAATTAAGAAATATAAAAATTCAGGTTACAATTTCAATTGAATATTTCAAACGTTATATCAAACATAATATAACGGTTTATATATTTTTCCGTTTGCAAAAAAAAAAAAAAAAAGCAAAAATAAAATCAANATTTTTTTATTATTTAACTTTTATTCTTGGAGCATTTATCGGGCGCCAAGTATTTTTTTTTGGCGTCATTCTGGCCTGTCCTTTGCTTTTCTCAACGATTTCTTAAACTACCGGCATCGTATATTTCATCGTCCACTGAAACAATGGACCAAGCTTAGATCCTTGAAGAGAATCTTCACCAAGACAATCCCTTTTTTTTTTTTTATTATTCCTTTCTTTCTCTCTCATGAGAAAAACTAACTGGTAAGAAAAAAAATAAATGATTTCGATTAATTGGTCAATGGCTAAGCTTTTATCCAAGATTTACACAAATGGCTTTGGAAAATAAATAAATAAATTATTTATATATTATTATTATTGTATATATTTGATTAACTTTTTTGTTTTATTTTTTCATTGAATTAATTTATTGTTATTATTACAACAACTGGTATTTTTAATTTGTCAAATGAAAACATGATTTATCGCAGATGTTGAAAAAGTAAATACACCAGTTGAAATAATTTTATTTTATTTTTTTTTTTAATCCAAAATACTCGCATATCTCTCCCTGTAGGCTAATCAGTCTGTATATATATATATATACAAGTTTAAAATCCCTCGTGTAAAATCAACCAACTGTAAATTCAATGCTAAAAAATTAAAATCTTCTGGCAAAAAAAAAGAAGGGCGATAGAAAATCCATGAGACAGAACAACTCAATTTTTGAACTGCACAAGGGATGCGGTGGTGGTGCCAAATACATCAAAAAAAAAAAATAAATAAAAAAAGCTACATGCAGAATTTGGATTTACACCAAAAGAAAATTTACAATATACCTTTCCAAACAAAAAGCATTCGGTCTAATAATTTTAACTAAATTTTTCTCTAAATGAAATTGCATTCATTGTAATAATTATAAAAATTTTTTCACGTTAAAATAAATGAAATAAAACATTGTAATTTTTCTCTAATTTAAAATGTTTTTTTTTTAGATAAAAGCCATGTTTAAAACAAACACCAACACACATTAAACAATGTGTATATATAAATTTAAATTAAATGAAATCAGTGTTGGAAATAATATAATTAGATTTTCACTGTTCAAGAAACTGGCAAAATTTCTCTTCGAGAAAAAGACAAATAACATTGTTTTAAATTAAAATCAAAATACACAAAAGTGATAAGGATAAACTTGATAACTTGATCATAGACAATTGTGTATATAAATTTTACTAAAATGTTATTTTATATATTGCAAAAATAATATTGTTAAAAAGGCATTTATTAATGTTAACTGCAGTTGAATTTAAATTAAATTATTCACAAGTTTTTTTTATATTAAAACATAACGTAAAAACATGTGATTATATAACTATTATTTATTAAACTATTAAACAATTAAATTATAAATTATTTGTCTATGTTTTTTTCATATACAATTTCGTATAAAATCCAATAGACTTAATTGACTTACAAACGACAACGAGATGCAACAAGTAAACAAGTAAGCAAGCTTGTCTGATGATGGCCTGTGAAAGTACATGTACAAAGAGAGAGAGAGAGAGAGAGAGAGAGAGAAATTAACTGAGAAGTAAAAGGGCTTATATATTAAGAGAAAAGTTTTGTTGTGTTGTTGTAAATTGAAATACACAAACAAGCAAGTTATAAACAAGAATAATAATAATTAAAAAAAGAAAAAAAAAAAATAATAACAAGTTTAGTAAATTGAAGAGGCATCATGTAACAAACCTAGTTATATTCCAAATCAAGGCAAACCACATTTCATGACTTAGTTTTGTGACTGCATTAGCTGTGTTATTTCAAACAATTCGCAAGATATAGACAACTTGCGTTGTTGTATTTTAACAATAGACACAACTTGGAAATGTTAAATTGTTGTTACTACTTGATACGCAAATTTTATACTTACATGTTGACATGCACTAGGTCTTTATATATTCATTGACCATATGTTTGTTTGTTTTATGTGTAAATGTTAATATACTAAAAAGGGTAGATGTGTGTGTGGTAAACTACTTTACAACTAAATCCATTGTCACCATGTCACAATGACCGACTAATTTTAAATCTTTTTAATAAACTTTTTATTTTTGAATTTAATACTCTTTTTGGTGTTTATAATTCTATACAGCTTGTCATATACCATAAAGTATTTAATTAACATTTTAATAAATAGCTATTTTGATTATTATTTTTTTAATACTCAGAGAAAGGGATGAAATTATTTATATATGGACTTTTGAAATATATAAGTTTATGCAAAAGCACAGATGTATATATTAAATTAATTAATTCTCACAATTTAGATATCATTTTATCTCTCTATATGTATATCATTTATTTATTTTTTAAGTATATAATTTAATTCAAAACACAATATAGACATGTGTTTTTGAGAGTTCAAAAGATTCAAGTATATAATTAATTTAAATGAAAAAACTTTTGATGAAATTATAGATTGTTTTGTATATGAGGGAGAGAGATTTATTTGGTTTTTTTTTTTTTCTTTTTGCTTTTAATGGCAATTAATGAAGGAAAATATAGACAGAGAGATGAGTTGGGAAATGTAAATAAGTGAAATACGGTAGTGATATATTCCTGTGCACCCCTGAAAGACAAACCTCAAACGACAAATCAAAGGACATTGGTTTTATCCTTCGTTTTTTTTTTTTAATGTAAATTTTGTTTATATCCTTTTAAAATGTCAGGGTAAATAATTTATTTTTGCAACACATATTTATTCAAAACAGTATTAAAGTTTTAAGTTAAATTTTCAGCATGTATTAAGAGTCTTTAATTATGTTTCTAAAATAGTATCCTATCTATTTTGAAATATTGGAAAATTTTTGGTCAAATACAGACAAAAGTTTTATAGATAAAATGTATATTGAGTCTGTTGCAGACACAAAGTTAAACGATGAACTATGACAACAACAAAGAGATGGAAAACAAAAAAAAATATATAGATAAAAAAATAGAAATTTTTAATAGAAAAAAGTATAACAAAAAGAAAGATATAATACTGGAGAATTTTTTCAACTGTGTCAAAGTGATATCCAACTGAGAATCACGCTTCTGTATCATTTTTTTTTTTTCTTTTCCAAAAGCTTTGATATGAAAAAAAAGAAATAAATATTTAATAAAAGTAAAAGTTTAAGAATAATATTTCATATTTATTACTTCTATTAATAAATTTTTCCTTTAAATTAAACTCAGAATATCAATTGATTTATTCTGTGAATTTTTAAAAAATTTACATTATTAAATTTCAACGAAAAACAATTTAATTTTAACAAATTTTATTCTATATTTCTATTTAAAGTTTAAAAAAAAAAACCATCAATATATGTATTAAAATTATCAATAAAATAATTAACTTTTATCAATTAAAAATATTTAATTTATATTTTTATTAATCAGTTATAATTTCCAGCTGATTTTAACTTTAAATTTCAAAAATTTTCGAGCCACAATAGCATCAAAATTTATACAATAATAACAGCAATTTTAATGCAAAAAATTATTAAAAATAAAACGTCAAACAGTATAAAACAATGAGCAATGAAATAAGAGACTATATAAAGATAAAAAATAAATAAATTTAAATACAACAACATTAACGTCAAAGCACCTCAAAATCATTGATTATATCATTAAATATATGGCGTCCATCTAATCAAGCTAAAATATATTATAGCCTCCTGCCTCCCGGGACCTCACTAAAGCCATATCAGTCTCTAGAAATTTATCTACATATACATACGAAAGCTTGCATCCATCCTGCAATGTGTATAATGTTTCTATTCCAAGTGTAACACCAAATTGTCCACACACATACCCGTAATATCGCAATTGCGCAAATGAATTTAAAACAACATGTATATATCTCTGCAGTTCAAATGTACCCATGTAAATAAAATAGAGATACATTGATGATTGCTTCGATATAATAATTGATCATAAAAAAAAAATAAAAATATATAATATTTCGATATGTAACGATCATCAGATCACGGGTCAGTGAGCTTGTAACTTGGCAGACAAACGTCGGCCCCAGTTTGCCGTGTTGAAACAACGCCAAATATATATCTATATATTGAGTAGTTGAATTTTGGGGTTACACCACCATCATCATCATCCACAACCCTTATATACAACATACACATATATACTTGAAACTTTAACATTTCAAAACGTGTTCAATCGTAGCCAATTGCGCTATATATATATTTTCCTCTTTTTTTTTTATATTTCCTATCATCATTTTTATTTTCTGTTTTTTATTACAAACATTTTAAGAATATTCATAGTTTATATTTGAATCACGGAAAAACTAAAATCTCAATGAGATGTATATTATATTGCTGGCTATTTATTGAGTGATATTTATATATATAAAAAAAATTTAAATAAATATTACCATAAATCACAGTTAACATTGTAATTTAAAATGTATATTTTCAACTTGAATGAATAATGAATATTTTGCGCGTATATACAACAGCAAATTATTGAAATTGAAAGTAAATGTTTATGTGTATATATATTTTATAAATATGTATTGTTATGTGTGTGTGTGTGTAGTTTTGGTGTGGTTTGGTTACAGTGGTAAAAGCTGAGTTAAACCTAGAGAGCCTGAATAATTCGTCGATTTCCAACGGACATAGGATTCCCGGAAGGCAAGATGGCGGATGAGGCCAAATGGAATCTCTTATCCTTGTGCAATCTTATACTTGCTAAAGTTTATATACATACACCAACAGTCCAACACCAAAAGAGACACTATCAGATTCACTACATAGATATACACATAGAATTTTGTTGTGTATAGAAACTCAAACGATTAATCATTAGCCGATGGAACGACTAGACTAATAGTTTGGTGCTATTGCAGCAATAATTTTATAATTGCTTTCATCCCAATTTATTTTTCAAATTATTATTATTAAATTTACTCGTTTTTTATTAACATAAAAAATCATTTAGATAATGTTTTTTTTTTTTGAATGGATTTGAACATAAAATGATTGGAAAAAATAAATACATTAAAAAAAATCATTATCATTTTATTGTCAGACACACAATTCAACGACAATTTGCAATAAAAATAATATGGCTATAAATAAATAATAATATAATGTCCAACAAATCTTGAGACAAGTATAATTGTGAAAAAAAAAAAAAATTGTGAATTGTATATAGAGGGTAAAAAAAAAAAAAAAATATTAAAAGAACAAGAACATAAGCCATGATAAAAAAAAATTGGACGACCAATGTATCACACTCAACGAAAATAGTCTGGGATTCACTGAAATGTAGCATGAAAATAAAAGTGGTGACGAAAAAAGAAAAAGAAAAAAAAAAAAATCAACGACTATTATAGATGAAGGAAAGAAATAAAATTGAAGGGAAAAAAACAAAATAAAAAAAATAAAAATAAATATGAAAAAAAAAAAAGTTAAGTATGAAGAAAATGGAGTAAAATAGTTAAACGAGTAAAAGACATTGGTATTATAAAAAGATGAAAAGACACAACGACCATTCCAAGTGACTCGATGAGTCTCAATTATCCTCCTCTTTTGTGTTTTATATATTTATTTTTTTTCTCTCTGCAATGATTTCGAAATACTTTTTCACTGTAAAATTACTACTGTACATGAATTTAGAGGGCAACAACAACAACAATACAGCAACAAATAATAAATAATTAGTTGGTTGTTCTGAAAATAACCACAACACAAAGTGAGAGGTCATTTTACTTGCAAGTATTGTATATAGCTGATGGAAAAAAAAATCTAGGTGATTTAGTAAACTAGCGAAAGCTGATATAATCACTCGAGAATATAGACATAATTTATCTATAAATAAATTAATTTATTAATATGTAATTTTATATAGGTATATATATGAAAATAATATAGTAATTCTTTTGTGTTATATATATATATATATTTATTTTTAATAATATTATAAATTTTCTCTAGCAGTTTATATTTCTTTCTTTTGTTTGTGTATTTTACGGAAGCCCGGTCCGGCCAATCTAAAATATTATACATGGTGCAGGAAGTGGGGTAAGGGGCAGTAACTTTAAGGCAGATTTACAAAATAGTATCCCCAATATTTTCATGTAAGCACAAATTATAACGTATTGTTATTGTTTATATGTCAGTACAACTAACCTAATATTCTTGATATTATTTAATAAAATAGATAAAATTTATTTATTAAATTGATCAAAATAGATAAACAAAAATCTAGAGGTCAACAGAATTATGTAGGGCAATATAAAATAATATTCATTATTCAATGTTTATCATAAATAAATAATGACTTGCTGATATTTTATTTACTGTTTTTTTTTTCTTCTCCAGAACAATCACGATGAAACCTTGGATATTTTTGCTGATTGATTATTAAAAGAAGAAACTATGGTCAATAATAATGTCTGATATATTTTATAATTTATTCATGAATTGTTCAATAATTTATAACATCAACCTCACATAATTATGTAGCCTGGTGAACCGATGTAGTAAAAAAAGTAGTTCAAATCCAGATATTTATCATTGTTATTGTTGACAAATTCCATACATAGTGTCAAATTAAAATCAGGATTATCAGTCAGACATATTGAGTTTGAATAATTTTTTTATTTGACAATATTTAATTGTTAAATATAAATAAATTTTACATGTGTTATTTTTTTTATTAGGTTTTATCATTCAAAAGCAGAGACAATGTCAACAACACATTCAAAAATTCCAGTTACCATATTAGTTCAATCAGTTGAAATTGAAAGACATTGAATGTAAATTAAATTTAGATGACTATATACGTGGGTGTACAAGATAAGCACAATATGCTACTCTGTTAAATGGATATAAAATTAGAGTTGGCGAAATGTTATTGACCCCTCCTGTTGATTAAAACAACAATAATTATATTAAATGTTGTTTTTTTTTATATTTTAAACCAGTATTATATACCAGTACTATAAGCAATGACAATCCAAGCAAGTGCAAGTGCCCATGCACTGTGCCTCAATGATGCAGCAGTTATATTGGTGAAAGTTCAGCCTCATAAAGACTATATAAGCTCAATAAACAACTTATAAAAAATAACCAACCAATGAAAACTGTAGCTATAACATTTACAGAAAAAAAATATATGATTATCAAGAATTATATATTCGTTGATTTATTTTATTTAGTACCTTTGACATCACTTTACAGTCAGTTTTAAAAAGAAAATAACCAACAGACATTCCAATAAAATACGGTCCAAGTCTTGTCTATGGGTTGTCATAAATTTTCTCAAAAGGGGATCATCTGAACTTGGCATGTGATTCTTTATCAATGCAATAATGTAACCAGTTATTATCCATGAACTTTTTAACAAAGTAACAACTGTAAATGCTTAAATTTTAAAATGATTTGTTGCAACGACTAAATTAACTTCTCTAATAATATAAAACTATGTATCATCAGTCAAATACCAACTCCACAACATACACTGTAATAAAATAAACAAAAATTGTTTTCATAAATAACAGAGTTTTTTTATGAATGTAAAAAAATTATTCAATTACCATTTGTTCAACTAGAAATAATATATTACCAATTTCTCCTTTTATAATAATCAATTAGCAAAAATATCTAAGATTTTATCGTGATTGTTCTGAAGAGAAAAAAAAAAAACATAAAATAAGTAAATAAAATATCAGCAAGTCATTATTTATTTATAATAAAAACATTGAGTACCTATATTATTTTATATTGTACATCTTACTTAATTCTGTTGATATTAAAGCTCCTGTGACCTCTAGATTTTAGTTTATTCATTTTTATCTATTCAATCAATTAATTTTGTCTATTTTAAAAAATAATATTAGAAATGTACAGGTGACATTTAAAACATATAAACAATAACAATAGGTTATATTTTGTGTTTACATGAAAATATTAAAGATTTATTTTGTAAACCTGCCTTAAAGTTACTGCCCCTTACCCCGCTTCCTGCACCATGTATAATATTTTATAATGGCCGGGCCGGGCTTCTGTAGTATTTTATATAATATTTTGTGTATGTGTATATTATTAACAATAGCAAGCAACAGTGTAACAAGACAACGTCAGCATATTTTAATATCATATATACACAGTGTAAAAAAATAAATAAATAAATAAAAAAGAGGGACAAGATGAAGAAGAACAAGTATATGAAAACGTAACGGAAGCATCTGTCAGTGAGGCAGCTTGTTTACACGACGAGACATTTGAAAATAAACTTTTGAACAATTTTGAATTATACATTGTACATATGTATGCATGAATATATATATGTATACAGTTACAAATATATCACATGTTGATTATGATGATAATGATGATTAACACAACTGCTATATATTTTTAAAAATAATTTAACGCATGATCAATATTATTTTTATATAAAATATATTCAAAGGACAATTTTATAAATAAAAATAATTAAATTTTTTATCAAGCTTAAAATATAATTTAAATATTTTTTTTTTGATGGCGTTATTCCATTGTTTTAAACTGCAATAATTAGCATTTTAATCGGGATCTTTAGCACGATGACCATTATCTTTAAACGAGTATTCATGATAGCGGCAACTTTACTGATTCAAATGGCAACTCATACCACTATTTCGACATTTTATAGCTCAACAAAAATCATATCATTAATGCTTAATACTATTTTTAAAAGGTATATACATAAAGTTGAGTATCTTTTTAACTTATTTTTATATATTCAGAATTTTTACGATCAATTTTATCAAAGGATTGTTATTTTCACTCATCTTCTTGCTCTTTAATTTCTTTTTTTTTTTATCATTCCACTTCATTTTTAAGGGGTAAAGCTTTTTTTTTNCACTTCATTTTTAAGGGGTAAAGCTTTTTTTTTTTATTTTATTTTTTTTGCCCTACCTTCATTGCAACTGCAACGAATTATTTTGTGCATGCAAGTACACTTTTTTTTTATTTTAAAATTGGGTGTGTGTGTGTAAAAGGGGTTTGGCAAAATATAAAAAGACTGAGTTTCTTGAGAGTATATATATAGTAAAGGGGAACACTAGCCCTCTCTTTTGTCTTTGTCATCGATTTATATTTTTTAATTATATTTTTTTCATATGTTCGTGCATGCGCAGGCGAATCAAATTACACACGTGTAATTCTCGGCTCTATTTAGGTTTAATAAAACCCTATAAGAACTTGAATATAATTGGGAATTAACAAAACAATAGAATAGAGAAAAATAGCATTTTTTATTTTTCATATTTACCACTTAATTTTGTTTATCATTATTATCATCTAAGCTATTATATATAAATTTTTTTATATTCTTTCATTTTTGATTACATTTAGTTTTTTTTTTTTTTTTCGTTTTGTTTATATATTTTTTATTTTTATTTATTTTTATAGCTATAAATTTACAGAAGCTTCATTGTGAATTCTTTGTTAGACAAGCTGCAAGCTCGTGAGCAACAGCTGTGTACGTATATCATTTGAAAAAAAAAAAACAAAAAAAAATCATATAAAAAACAATTTCATAAAAGACAATGAAAAATTGAAAAATAAAAATTATAAAAATTGATTATTTTTTTTGTACATGTCCAAGATGAATGTATAAATGAAATAGAAAACCGCAAAATCGATTTTATAATAAATTTGTATATTGAAAAATAAATTTAAAAAAATATAATAATAATGGAAAAACGTTTTAAAAGCTGTCTAGTCGAAAATTCAAATGTCCATCTATTTAGATTGTTTGGGGTGGTTTGGTTTGTAAAATTTTTTATTTTTATTTTTTTCAATTGATTGATTTTCTGTGGCAATATCAAATTTAATTGCTTTACATCTATTCAATATATATATTTTTGTTTACTTTTATTTTTAAACTTGAATATTGTGATAAATAAAATTTATTTAAAGAATTTTTTTTTTTTTTAAATTTAAATTTATGAGTTCAGAGTCGAAATAAAAATCTAAAAAAAAAAAAAGTTATGAAATATTTCGATAAGAGAAAAATCTATTCATTTCGATAAAAAAAAAAAAAAACACGTTATTTTATTTTTAAAAAAGAGTTATATTATTTTTTTTTTTGTTAAGTAATTTTCAATGTTGCCTAAACAATTTTTATTTTTAAATTTAAATAGAAATAAAATGTCAAATAAATATTCAAAGAAATAATGTTAAAAATATATGTAAATAAATTATTTAACGTTATCGATTTAATAAAATTTATATGCAAAAAAAAAGAAAATTGTTTTTTAATAAATATTTGTATGACTGAGAGCTTTTTCTAAAGGACATTGGCAAAGCTTTATAAATATCCATTGGAAAAGCAAAACAGAATGACAAAGTGTATGCTGATGAAAGCTGGCGGCTTCTATTGAACAAAACTCGATTGAAGTGATTTGCCGACGCATCAAATGCATATATATTTTAATCACATATACTGTCACAATATAACAATTTTTTTATTTCATTTATTTATCAATGCAAAATGCTAATGAGACATCAAAATTTCCAAGCTCAAAAATTCTAAAAAAACATCAAAAAATTTGTCCTCCAAAAAATCGAAAATATTGTTAAAAAAACTAAATTAAATTTTTTTTTTTTTATCCATTTATTAATGCTAATAAAACGACCAATTTTTGTTTAATTTAAAAATTTAAATAAATTATTTAAAAAACAATATAAAAATATTTCTGAAAAAAAAAAAAAAAATCAAGTTTTTTATTTTTATAACTTCGATGAAAGATTTTTGAATTTATATTCGAAAATAAAATTTAAATATTTCTTTAAAATTAATCAGATTCTCATTTTTATGATGTCAATGAATTTTTTTATTTATTTTGATAAATAATTATTAAAAAAAAAAAAA
>MKYW01000005.1:988272-1001781 GCA_015776835.1 Aphidius ervi
TATACTTGAAAAAAAAAAAAAAAAAAATGAAAAATCCATCAGCAAGTTGTACGAAAACTTGATTACGCGCGAGCGGCACCATCAAGGCATGGGTTTTGAATGAAAATAGTTTGATATTGGTTTTATATTTTTACATATATATATACTGTATATATTTAGCATGTATATATAAATTTGTATGGAGTATATATAATATTATATCTGATGACAATATATAGCTTTAGAATTGAAAGTGAGTTATACATATAAACAGCTCTCTGTGCGCACAATGCAATTTACCAAAGTTTCCAGACGTGAACATCAACACCCACTGATGTTGTTGGTGGTGTTGGTGGTGGTGGTGGTGATAGTAGTGGTACTGAACTAAAAGACAATGGTGAAACTATGCAGTACAAATGCGACGCATCGATGAATTCAGTTTGTCGAGACCGATTGATTTTCTCTATTCTATTTTACTTGTTTAATATTATAAATACATAGACACACTTCATCAGAGTTGATGTAAAAAAACTTTTGATCTTTTTTTCTACAAAATAAAGTTAAATCAATTTTAATTTTTGTGTTGGTATTTGTAACAATATTGGCAAAGAAAACCACTAAGAAAAGAAAAAAAAATGTTTAGAAATTTATTACAAAATATACTGATAAACTTTAACTAAATTTTTAATATTAAATAAAAAAAATTGCAAAATTATTTATACTCTATCAATGACAAATAAACAAAAAAAAAAGTTTTTTAATTTACTTTTTTTTTTATATATATTACAGCAATATTTATATTTTTTTTTAAAATTTTTTTCGTATTAATTTTCAATATTTTTTAATTAAAAAAAATGATAACATAAAAGTTGTTTAATTTAATAAATGAATAACGTGATTTTAGGCATACACAAAAGTATATTAAACATAAATATATTAAATATATCGTGCACAAAGTAATTAAATACTTTTGAGTTGAGAATTGAGTCGAGAAAACTAATTGTAAGTCGTCTAATTTCAGTACTCGTTGATCCTCAAAATACATCAAAACAATATTATATATATATACATATACATAAATACATAATAGTAGTACATTTAAAATGTATACATATTATGTATAGATGGTCCTGAATAAAAGGAAGCAAGAGAGAGAGTAGGGTTTAGTAATTGTTTCAAGTATGCTTGAACGAATATGAGGGGCTGACTATATGCATTACACTTCACAGAGACTCACAAAGGATACATCCACACTAACACAAAAATATACACAGTTAATATTCACATAAATATATTATACACATATACACAAACAAGAGGCAGCAAGTGTCGTTCCAAAATTATTAGTTTCTAGCAAAATTTATGGTATACCTAAATACGAAAATTTTCTCATCATCACTTTAACAGTACCATGTAATTATCCAATTTATTATAATTTTTTTTTTTTTTTTTTTTTATAATGTAAACACATTATTGTCAAAGTAAAATATTAAAAATGATGTTTTTTTTTTACGTTATTAATTGATAGCTGATTGATGTTAAATCAAATAGAAAAATAATAAAAGAAAAAAAACAATTTATTTATTTATTTTAGTGCCTATTTTTTTTTTTGGCTATATTTTATTATATTTTTATTCTGATCTTAACCTAAAAACCATCGATAACCTAATATTTATATATGTAATTTTTTTTTTTTAGCCATAAAAATCTGCTACCAGTCTTTTACCCCTCAACACAATTTTCCATCATTCTTTTCATCTAGAGCCATTTTATCTGAAGCTTTTTCCCTTCAACATGGAAGAAATAAAAACAACCCTCATGAATTCAAACGAACCCCAATCTTATATATATATATTTTTTTGTACTGAGCTATATAGAAAATACACGAAAAACAGTTTGCCAAGGCAGTTAGCTTTGGCACGCGTAACTCTTGTTGGCAAAATTACACAAACAGACATTTAAAAGTACCTCATGATATATACACAAAATAAGGGTAAAAATTTTAAACTTTTGATCGAGATATATATATGACTTATCATGATGATGAGAAAACTTAAAAATATTATTTTCATAAAATAAAATATCTCCTATTCATTGCAATATCATAAATAAAATTAAAAAAAAAAATTCGTATTATTATTACAAAAAATTAATCTATATTTATACTGATCAATTATTCAACTGGTATAATACGTGTGCACAAGTTTACCCTAGCATATTATTATTAAACAATAATTCTTTTATTTTTTTTTTTTAATATTATTGAGGTAGCTTTTGCATTTGAGCATTCAAAAAAAAAATAAAATAGGGGATGAAAATATGGATAGATTGGTTGTCCCATGTTGAGTTTGGAGGGGCAGTTATATAGCTAAATTGTGAGAATGAATGGTTGACGTTTTATATATATATATTTTTTATATTATTGGGGAGAGACAGAGAGAAAGAGAGCGCACCCTTGGAGTTTGAGAAACTCTGGTGTGCTTTAGCGGCTTTGGTGTGTACTCGACCCCCTGGTTACTTGACCATGGTTGCCAGATTTCTCACTCAATATTTTTAGTTAAATATAAATAAGAAAAAGTGTAGAATGATGAGGATTTAGATTCAGATCAACGTCATCATACTGGTATATTACCAAAGGGAGATATTGTGTGTATGACTATTGAAGTCACTGATTAAAAATATAGATATATTTAGATGAATGAATAGATGGACAGATAGATTGGATAATGCTGAGGATGATTATCATGATGATAAGGTTAATGATATTATATATGAAAGACATAAAAAAAATATACAAAAATATACAAGTGTGGGGAGACAGGTGGTTAAGAAATATATATAAAAACTTGATTTTTTTTTTTTTAAAACACTATATGGGCATCAATGTTTGTACTTTTATTTCAACATGATTTTTTTAAATATATTTAAAATTTAAACTACCTGTGTGGCGGCTAACTATCTATTTTATATATTTGTTTTTTTTATCAACAAATTATATTACACACAGAGAGAGAGAGAGAGAGATTGTATCTTTAATTTAACAAGATACTTTTTTTTTTATTTTATTTTTTTCAACTATTAATCAATTCTTTACCTCAATTTTTATATATAAAGCTGAATTTATTTATTTTTCTATTTATATTTTCTCTTTGCACTCCGGTAATTGGAATTTTGATTGAACCAGAAGAAGGAAATTGATGATGAAAATTGGCAACTCTGGTTTCTTAACCACAACATTGGGGTAAGAATATTATATTTGAAAATGTCATTTTAAATACGTATATATATATATTTTCCGGCTTTCATTATGGAAACATAAAAATAATAATGAAGTAAATAACAAGATGTTAGAGAAAATGAAAAGAAAAAAAAAAAAAAAAAAANAAAAAAAAAAGAGAAAATATGCTTGTCAAACATAAATGACATTTCATGGATAACATGGATGACCTGGTGTTAATTTTATTGTCAAACAGTCAAAATGACAACCTTGAATACTATATACTGAACATGCATATACAAAAAAAATTATTTTCCAAGGAAATTGGGCAGCAAACGAGGACCCATGGTGAGTTAAAAATGTCTTCACTTAAAGGTTGCATGTTAAAATTGATTGTTTCTTTTCTTGGGCTATTGTGAGGTTTTGAAATTTCATCAGGGTCAAAATGGAAAACTGGTATAAACGAGGTTAAAAACCATTGAAAATGACACAACGTGCTTATTGCTTCGAAAAACATTCGTTCCACATTTGTTGGATCCAACACAAAAAACCTTTTTTTTTTTTCTTTTTTTTCTTTTTCATTTATCTATTTTATGTTTTTTTTCTATTTTCTAATAAAATCTTTATCGATTTACATTGAAATTATTTAAAAGAAAAAAAAAAGCTTTTAATTTTATGATCAATAAATTAAATTTAAATTAGTTTATTTATTGTTAATATAGATGAAAATAAAATAACAACAATGAAATTAAACTACCCTATATTTTTACTCTGTCATTTCATAAATTTACAGGCTTCAACACTCCCCTTGAATTCAAAAAATAAATACCAATTTATTACAAAACGGAAAAGAGCAAAAAAAAAAATTGGATAAAACCGATAATATCGAGTGATGATGATGATGATGATGATGATGATAATAATTGTGTGTATGGATAATTTATCATCCCTCCAACCCTCGAACTTCCTCACGCTATTTATATATTATTTTGTAACAATAAATATTTTATATATAAAATGCCAATAAATACTGTTTTCGTATTAACAATTTGTTCATTTTTTTATTATAAATTCTTATTTTTAATAATATTTAAATGAACGAATAACTAGAGCATGTATTCATACACTTCCACACAATTTTTTTTTTCACCACATTTTTTATCTGTTTTTTTTTTTTTAAATTATATATATTTTTTATTTTTTTTTTTTTCAATTTTTTATTGTCATTTGCATTGAGAGAATATATATTTCTCGTTTTTTTTCTTTCTCTTTTTTTATTTCACATGGATATACGTGAGGAAAAATGAAAATGAAAAAAACAACAAGATATTATATTTGCGAAGAGTTGAATGAACAAAATAAAAATAAATAAAATAACCATTGATGGTGAAAATAATAAATATGAAAAAAATATTTATATTAAAATAGAAAAATAAAAATATATAACGAATATTTTCGTTTGAATGACCACACAAGTGAAAGAGGCTATTGTGGATCTATAAATTAATGTCACCATATTAGCTCGTCTATTTTGAATAAAAATTTTTATTTTAATATAAACGTTGTTTTATTTTTTATTCGGTAAATATTTTCCAGGTGCTTTATTATCTCTCTAATGATAACAATAAATTTTTTTTAGATATTTTAATTTTTTGATTATTGTCGAGGTTGATTTATCTAGATTGAATAATGACAATTCCCACTGGTAAATATCAATTATTATACCAAATAATCAATGATGCATTAATTACGTTAATTTGTTGAATTTCATATTGATATAAATCTCTATGACGTTTCAACATAATTGTCAATACAATTTGTCATCCCGATAAACAAACAATACAATATAAACAAACAAAGATTTAATTAAAAAAAAAGAAAAAAATATCAATTAATTTATTAAAATTAAACATGACAATACATATTATTAAATTGATTAATAAAATTAATGTTTATTTTTTATTTATTTTTTTTACTGTCTCAACCTATTTAATGTACCTTTTTATTTTATTACATTTTCTTTATCCACAATTTTATATAAAAGCCACAATTCACTGTTTAAAAGTTTGTAGGACTATACGTAAAAGTTTCAAATATAAAAGTAAAGAACTGTGAAAGTATAAAATAAAAAATAAAAACAGATATAATAAAAAGGGACCAAGAAGAAAAGTATATAGCGTAGTTGAAGAAAATAAAAAAATAAAAAAAAAAAAAATAAGAACAAACGTTTGTCAGTGGTACGTGCCAACTACGTTGTCTTTGGTTCGCATGAAAGAGGCACAGTGAGTTAAACAGACTAGAAAAGAAGAAGAAGAAGATACGACAACGAACATCATCAGAGGGGTTGTAACAGCAAAAATAAAAAAATATTAAAAAAAACTTCTTAACGAGAAGAAGAAGAAGAAGAAGTAGAAATATAGGGGATGAGAACAAGTCATCCAAATCGTAATTAGTCTTCAGATATAGAGTGGTAATTAATGAAGGAAAAATACTTGGAGAAGAAAAAAAAATATAATTCTATTTACAATAAATAAATATAATATATATAAAAAAATTTATTAAATAATTGTATTAATAATAATAATATTTTTTTATAAATAAAAAAAGGCATTTATAAAGTTGAAATAGGAATTATAATAATAATGAATAACGCAATTAAAAAGTATGGTCAATAAATATGTAATTTTCACAAGCGTTTATTTACCTATCTCATCTCGTGTAGCAATTTATATATATATATATATTTGAACTAGGCATTCACACACTGAAAAGGGGGGTAAAATGTGGTATGTTCATGCCTCACGGGAGTTGTGCAATTGCAGCAATTATCGTCCAGCTCGTTGCCAGAGTTCGTGTGGCCTTTCGCACGCGTTCGAAGAAAATATAAATAAATAAAAAAAAAAACGTATATACGATGAATAAGAAAATAATAAATATAAAAATAACATTCAAATGAAAAAAATATATATATACAGACAGTCTGTTAACTTTCGAAATTCCATTTATGTAAAAGATGCATTGATGGGAATATTTTTTTTTCATTTTAATTTTATTTTATATTTAGTTAAATTGTTTTTTTTTTTATGGTCAAAATATTGAATCGTTGGAGTAATCATTTAGTACTTTACATATAATTTTTTTTTATATAAAGATTTTGAATATTTTAAAATGAAGATTATATTTTTTTAAGTGTAAATTCAATGAAATTTGATTAATTTAAAGTACGTGGTTGAAGCTTGATGAGAAACTGCTACAAACTTCAAAATTTTACATATGCTATCTTTAATTTCAATGACGTAAATTTTAACTCATCAAATTCAATGTATACACATAATACAAATAATATATTTCACAAGAATAATTTTAAATAATTTATACAAACTTTGGAATTATACCCGCCAACTGAATTAAAGTTTTAAATTCATTCAACTATATTATATTTCATTACTTAACAATAAAATTAAATAAATACGAAAAAAATTTTTTTTTAAATTATTAAATCTCATAATTAAAAAAAGCTAGTTATTTTTGTTGAATAAAAATAACGAAAGCGTACACTGAATTTTATTTCATTTTTAAAAAACAACCCTAATAATAATAAAAATATTTTGTGTATATTTTATTAAAACATTGGTTAATGAAAAATAAATATTATTCTTTAAACTTGTGTATACATTTTTTTTCCTTTTTTCTGCAAGTTTAATCTATATATAATTTTTTTTTGTGTATAAAAATTTGATGGTGTTTGTGGATGGAATAGAAAAGTGTATATACTTTTATAGATAACGATAATAATAGCAGAAGAAGGAAAAAAAAAAAAAAAATTGAATGAAATAAAGAAGAGAGGAGTTAAAAAAAATAAAAAAAATAGTCACTGGTTAGTTGTTATCAGGGATGCAGGTACCCTTGCACTTTCTCTTGGGCTACTTTGGATTCCTGTGGGTGTACTTTTGGATAAGGGGTATAGAAGAGAAGAGACTAGACTGTTTTATTTTCGATAAGCAAGACACAATTCACAAAGTATACAGAAAGGTATGCACCACCAACACAGCATCTAAACTTTTTTTTTTTTTTGCAAAATTAAATTGTTAATATCTTTATAGAAAGTATATACAAAATTGATTAAAATTATACATTATTTTGTATTATAATTTAAAAAAAAAGAGACAAATAAATTGAGTTAAATTGAATCAAATAATTTATGTGAAAATATATATAAAGTTTAATTTACAATTGAATAAATTTAAGTGTGTTGCAGGTGTATATAACAAAAGAATATATATAGTAAATAATATATATTTATTTATGTGCTCATTTTAGTATATATTATATATATATTTTTGCAATGCAGCATCCGTGCCTTGCATACGTCCATAAAATGTTTTTTATCACACAGCCTTATTCTACAGTTCTCGTTGGTATAAAGCTTATGAGAATCTAGGTGGCAGATAAGAAGAGACCCGCGAGGCCAACTTAACCTCCAGTGAAAAGGGTGAATTTTATGGGCTTAAATATACTACAGATATATGTATTAGATTGTCTTGAATTTTATAATGTAAATTAAAACTTAAAAAACACAAATTAAAATCATCCTTAAATATAAAAAATAAAATTAAAAAATTTACTTTTTATTTTCTTCTAATTAAAAAGTCATTTAGAAAATATAAATTTAAATTATTTTTATAAACAATAGACTGTATTTATTTAATATATTGTTTTTTATTTTTTTTTTTTTACTATTTTTTTTAACAGTAACTATTGATTGGACACTTGGAAAAATGTGTTAAAGCATTGAAGCACGCGATTTAACTTTTTTCTTTTTTTTTAAATAAAACATACAAATGAAAATAATAATAAAAAAAAAAAATTTGTTCAATAGATGGTGCCGCCATTTTGTAAATTTAAAGCTTGCCATGAAAAAGTGATCTTGTGTGTGCCGGGTGTAAAGTAAATCCTTCTCTCACCCCATTCAAGCATTCAAATTCTTCTCACAAAATGAGTGAGTTTAAAATAAAGCTTTTTTACTTGTATTTTTTTTTTTTTTTNTAAAAAACTTTGTTATTTTAGCTCATTTTTAAAACATGAAAAAAATAATATAAAAATTCAATATTTTTTTAACATTTTACTTGGATTATTTTCTCAAAGTAACTCTATAAAAAATTTTATATAGAAACAAATTTCCTACTTATTTTATCATTTTTTTTTTTTTTCAATTTTATATACCAATCATCAAGATATTTCAATGTATTGAGTCATAAAATTGACACGCCACTTTGTGTGAGCATAGAGAAAAAAAAAAAAAAAACCATATATAAATTACATTCTAATAAATTCTTGGATATGAATCTAAAATACAAAGGAATGAAAAAAAAGAAAAAATTTATCCAAAAAACCGTTAGGTTATTTTCCATAAAGTATGGTGTAGATGAGTGTGAGCTGCACAAGTACCTCTATGGCTTTTATGCACGCGAAATTCAAGAGGTGTATATATATAAAGAGCCATATACTTAAAAAAAAATATACATATATGCACTTGTGTCTGCCATGTGTTGAAGAAAGTACATTTTATTTTTAACAAAAAAAAAATTTATTTATTTATATTTTTTTACCATCAAGTTATGCCTCTGTACAGTGCAAAAAAAAATAAATAAATAAATAAATAAATAAATCTATGCAAAAGTGAGAAAACAAGTTTGTATATAAATTTTCTAAGCTTATTTTAAAAAATTGTGTGAGAAGGTATATATAAAGCTGGAGAGTTAAAGCAATATGTACAGGTGTATATTAACCAAGTGAGATAAAAAATAAAAATATATTAAAAAATAAATGAGATAAATAAAGACAAGAAATTGTTGGCATGCTGAAGCACGATTATTCAGCGTGTATATTGAACATGAAGGATTCGCAATCGACGTATACTCTAACCAAAGTTAACCATGAAAGAACCATATCTGTCTTGGATTTTATTTCAACCACAGGTATGTACCGATTTATTTTATATATACCGTTTGATTTCATGCTCCCACCGTTAAACTTCAATATTCGTTTAGTTTTTTTTTTTTATTTTTCTTCATTTTAGCAATATTACACACCTTTATATACTGTACTTGGGATAAATTTTTTATATATTACATGTATTGGGCCTAATCTCGGCCAGCGGCACACACTCAATTTATCTCTTATATGTACGTTTTTTTATTTTATATATTTTTATATATACACACACACTCACTGATGAGTATCACGTTGCGGTCAAACTAAAACTGTACCAAGTGGATTATTCTCCGTTCGTAATGTAATAAACCTCAAAGAATTATTTTTATTTTTTTCTTTTCTTTTCTTTATCTTTTGTTGCTTTTATTTTAATCATTTTTTGGATTATTTATTATTGCATTATGTATTCCCACCCACAATCAGACGGAATATAAATTTTTTTTTTTCTGCGAATTTTTGATAAGTTAAATATTTTTGAAAAAATATTTTTATTATTGTTATTGTTAGTGGGGGTATGGTGGAATTCAAGGGTTAAACATTTAATTTTTATTTTTTTTTATAAATCTACTTATATTTTATGGATATTGTTACGGATTATATTTTTTTTTTAATATAAAAATGTAATGCTCAATTTTATAGAAAATAAATTGTTGAAAAAATTTTATATAAGATTTTTTTTTTTGATGTAACTACTTTTTGAAGTGCAAATTTATTTTTTTTTATCTTTAAGGAAGAGATGTATATCTTTGAAAAAAAAATATATATATTTTATGATGAGTTTTGAATTTTTATTTGAAAAAAAAAATGAGATAATTTTATAAAGAAAATTCTCATGATGATGTATTGTTGATAAAAAAAAAAAATAGTAAAATTATAATTTTTTTTAATATATAACCAGTGAATTGAAGGTTCACGAGTGCCATTGAAATATGACTTTTCAAAGAAAAAAATTATATATTTAAAATTGTAGATAAAAAAAAATGAAAAAAAAAAAAATGCACATATGTTGCTTATCTATAATGACATAGGAAAAAATCTAGTAGAAAAAATAATTTCCCCTGGGAATGTTGACCCCCTCTGTTACCTTTTAAAACATAACCACAATAATTTTGATAAATTAATGATGATGATGATAGTCATGAAGATTGAGATATATAATTTTTTCAAAAATAAAAATATAACGACGTTATATTTAAATGATAAATAATTAAAATTTCGCGTCGACAAAAATAATATATAAAACTAAACTAATAAAAATTAATAATAATAAATAACATTGTGAATGTTTTAAAAACGTTTATTTTATATACGAATGGAATATCTTTGTGCATCCGTTTTCATCTGGCGTCGGTGTCTCGCTGAATTAATTATCCAACTCGGGTATTTAATTATGTGGCCACTGTGAATGGTCGTTGGCTTTGAATATGGTGATAGGAATGAGAAAGAATATCAAGGTTGACAAAAAAAAAAAAAATATATATATTAAATTGAGGATTAAAATATACATTCACAAGTCACAACTACCAACATCATCTCGGCTCCACGTTAGGTGTATTAGCCTAATTAAATCGAGTTGTTCTTTTACACTATATACCACTTGGAAAAATATTTTTTTCAAATTTTTTTAAACTGCAAAAAACTCTGCAAAAAAAATAAAAATTCTCCTTTTTTTTTTTGAATAACATTTAGCAAAAAAGTAATCATTAATTTTATGTGTAACTGAATTTTTTTTTCTGTTTTATTTTTACAGAGAAATTTTGTTTCGAAAAAAAAAAAAGCTGAATTTTTTTTTTCGTGGATAACAGAGCTTGTGGGGGAAGTAGAATCAACGAGTTTCTTGGTTGTAAGGTGGATAAAACCACACAGCAAATATCACCAAGAAAACGAAAATAAGGTGAAGAAAAAAAATCACCAGGTCACCAGCAATAGCAAAAAAAAAATAGTAAAATTAGAGAGGTAAAAAAAAATGTATATATATGAGTTTAAATGACCTGGTTGAAATAAACCACCACATCGAGTCGTTGTCGTGGTGTGTTCATCGATTATTTTACTCAAATACAATATAACATATTTTTTTAGTATTATTTTTCACAATCACATTTTATATATATTACCCCAATCTTAAAACCACAATCACCCTATTTTTTTTTTCTATTTTATATACCAAGAGCAGAACCCCAAAGTTTTTCAGTATTTTATTTTACTTAAATTTTTCTTTTTAAAATGTTTTTATGGGCGTAAAAAATCGATTGATTTTACAAACCATATGATTTTTATTTTTTCATTTAAGTGTATAAATTTGTTAAAAATAAAATTAAAAATATAATATGATTATTAACCTTTTCAATTACACAAAATTAGCTTTAAAAAAAAAAATCTGATTTATGTATAATAAAAAAGCTGGCTTTTTTGTTCAATATTTATTATCAAAATTTGGTTTAAATTTAAAAAATAAAAAATATTACAAGCAACCCTTTTATTTATAAGCTTGACCTTTATTTTTTAAAAGTTTTAAAGTTAGTCTTGATAAAGAGCCAAGCATATATTTTGATGGAAAAAAAAAATCAAAAAATCAAGCCAAGAAAAATGAATCAATGTACTCTTCCATCATGAGCATAAACACGAGATAATTATCTAAAATTTTTATGTTTACCCACTTGTAAAATAATATCAATGATGCAATCACTAAAATAACAATTAAAAAAAAAAAACTACAAGACCTCTCGATGGCTCTTCAAATAAAAAAACAACCCTCCAAAAAAAAAAAAGCCAATTGAAATTCACAACAAAATTATTATTAAAATCCTCAAAAATATTATTTTTTCATAGATTAAATATTTTATAGATGTATCATAGATAAACACAAATCAAATCAATTAATCCAATTTAATTTTTAATTCAACTTTTCAATAATCTATAACTGTTTATTATATTTTTTCAATATGTAATATTTATCAAACCGTTATTTTATATTTAATTATCATTAACCACTGCGTATATAGCTACTACCACTGATATAAATTCCATTAATACAACATTTTTATCAAATATTAAATTACACTAGCTATACACTGTATGAAAAAATAAAATGTATATATATACATACAACTATGAAGGTGCTTATTTTGTTATTTATGAGATAAGCGACGCGAGACAAAAGGGCAAAAGGCCGCATATCATATTAAACCACCGCCCAGCTATACATACACAAGGCATATTGGCTTTTTAAGATGATAAAAATACGTGAGTGAGTATATGTTTGTTATATAAACCAGTGAAAAAAAAAAATATATAAAGCAATAATGCACCATTATGTGTGTGAGTGTGCAGCGCTGGAAGAGAGTTTGGTCTAGAATTCGCGGACAACTATATGTATAGAGTTGAATCAGCTTTTGCCAAGTTTCAATTTCGGGGTTAAGCTCTCACATGGGACATACATTGCCTAGGTATAATACAATACACACTATAAAGTTCATTGGAGAATGTATTGGTGGTGGTTGAGAGAAAGAATCTACGAATTTTGGACACAAGCAAGAACGAATTTCTGCAACACGCGAGGATAAAATATCCTGCAGATAGTTGTTGTTGTTGTTGTTGTTGTCATTGTTGTATATACAACTTTGCAAGTATATATAATATCCACGTGTGTCTCGTTTACGTGTCGTGTTGCCATACAAACCTGGCAAGTTTCCAATTTTACGCTGAAGGGGATAAACGAGAGAATAGATAGAATGAGAGACAAGATATACCAATTATTTCCGACACTGCAAATACACTTGGTCAACTATATCTATCTATATATCAAATATAAATCCCCCATCGTCTTTATCCCCCCGGATAACATATCCAAGATATATTGGTTGCTCACTCGAGAGGATCATCATCATCATCATCATCATCATGTGCATTTTATATTTTCTTATATTTTTATATCGACGAGTTAATTAAATTCTTGAAATATTTACTCAATTTATATTTGTAATTATTGTTGTTGGCTTTTTTTTTTTCTTTCTTTTAACAGCATGCACTTTATGAAAGTATAATATTGTACATGCAGGGAGTGTAGATTTAATATTGCTGTTTAAATTTGTTTTTTTTTTTTTTTTGAGAAAATAGCAAAGTGGAATGTGGTGCACGCGATCGTTATAAATTTTTTTCTTTTTTGTATCACACCTAATTTTTTAAACATGCGAATATTGTAAAAATCAAAATAATATTTTATCATTATGAATTTTTAGTATATCGTTATCAATAAAATTGAGTGATAAAAATGATCGTAAAAAATAAAATCGATTATATATTTTCTTCAAAAAAAAAAA
>MKYW01000005.1:1033515-1044438 GCA_015776835.1 Aphidius ervi
TTGTTGAAAAATATGATGAATTTTTTATATTATTTTAAAAATCAAATGGTATTAAATAAATAATTTATGTATTTTTAATTTTAAATAGTAAAATTATATTTGTAATATTTATTTTTTTATATTAATTGAATTGTGGATTAAAGTATTTCATTTAAAATTTTTTTTAATTTTAATTTAATTTTTTAGAGATTTTTTATTCATAAAAAATTAATTTTCTTTTAATTTTTTTATTTAAATAATATTTTAATATTTATTTCTTAAAATTTTTATACTCAATTTATAGAAAAAAAATTTAAACAATACAATTTTCTTTTTTTTTTAATTTAAAAAAAATCATTCAAATTTATTTTTAATAAGTATTTTTTAAAAACGTTATTCATAAAAATTAAATATTAAAATTCATTCAAAAAAAAAAACTGAGTAAAATTTTCAAAATTATTTTAATTCATTTTTAAATGCGTTTTTTATAAAAAAAAAAAAATTTTTTTTTTTTCATTTCTCTATTGTAAATTACTATTTCCTTTATATAAATATAAATATATAATAATTTTTAAGCACAGATAATCATGTTAAGTCCGTTAGTTGTGATTATAGTAGCATCAAGCTAATGTGTATAGAGAAGAAGCGCATTAATACACGATGTTACATACAAAAAAATATAAAATAAAAATAAAAACGGTATATTCACATAGCTAACCTGTGAATTATCAAAGTGACACGAACTGCTATTTAATTTACGTCAAAATTATTACACCCAACATACAATACATGAAAAGAAAAAATAAAAATTTCAAAATACATAATTTTTATTCTATCTATATATAATATTTTTACTCCGAAAAAAAAAAAATAAAAAAACTTAACAATAATATAAAATAAAAAACTATGTAACTGTGTTTCTAGCAGTCATACTTTATTCGAAAGTTGGCATCTCGTTTGTCACGCTGTTTAAATATAATTTTTTCTCTTCAAAACGAAAAAAAAAATAAAATAAATAAAAAATTGCAAGCAAGTGTCTAAAAAATTTTTCATACCTCTAAAAAATGAGGTTTATCACGATTTAGCAGTTACCAAAGATCAAAAAATATATATATATATTTATAAAATAATAATAATAAAATGTGCAAGCTTTGTCGATCGTGTCACGCTTCGTGAAATTCAATAAATTCAGTGGAATCCCGATAGGGAGAATTCCTAATGCGACTCGACCTCTCGTAGTCGTTGTCTTGGTTGTCGAGCTACGACGACGACGAGCAACACTTTATATCCAAGGTGAAACAGAAGAATAAAAACAAGACACACACAAAATAAATATAAAAAAAAAAAAGAAGAAGACACCACAACACACAAGCTAAAGACAAAGCGACAACACAATAAAAACAAAAGATTTATAATAAAAAAAAATATATAAATTTAAAAAAAAACCCATAGATTTTTTTTTTAACAGTTTTATTTTATTTTTTTTATATTTATTTAAACCTTTCAAACCCTCATGTATATTTTTTATAATTTTTTTTCATTTGAGAATCTAGAATTACCACAAAAGACCAGATAAAGAATGCCCATATTGGTAGATATACAAATTGAGGGACAGTTTAAATATTAAAAGGATATGTTGGTTCGGTAGGTAGTCTGGGTATAAAAAAATATAAAAAATAAAAAAAACCATCAAATAGTGGATATATATATAAAATAAAATAAAAGAGCTAGATGACCAAGCGAGAAAAGTTAAGAGCCTGACACCGATATTGCTCGTGTTGTCCGTGCAGAACAACAGATATACAATTTCCAAACGAATCGATTCTCCAATATATATATATGGTTGGTTGGCAGAAAAAGAGACAGACTAGTATTGAACAGCTATCATGTGCACAAGAGAGAGAAAAAGAGTGACAATCAGTAGGTATGTACAATTGCATGTACGGTATATTCTACACGCACATATATACACATAAAAGCAACACAGAATTTCATCCCCATGTTGTGTAAAAAAAGAAAAAAAAAACCCTCCGCAAATTCTAAACCCCCTGTAACGAATTCGATTATCATTCAGCGTTATTTTCTCTACTCGAATATCAAGTTAACTGATCGACTACACACACAAAGAGACAATAAAACTATATATATATTCAATAATAAAAATCAAATTTAAAGTTTAAATAATAAAATGAGCATTTTTTTTTTATTGTTATAAATTTTTGCTGATAGTTTAAAGAAAATGTTTTTTTTTTTTTATCCAAAGTGAGATTTTAAGTTGAAAGTTTTTGGAGTTTATTAAATACCTATTGGCAGGATATATAAAAAATAAAAAAGAAGCTAAATAAACAAAAATAAAGTTAAGTTTTGAAAAATAAAAAGTTTTAAAATTGGAAATGAAGTCAAAAGTGGAGAGTTTGTATGTTGCCTCGGGTTTAATTACTCAAGAATAAAACATCTAGTTTGCATATTTTATTACACGAAAATGAGATTGAATGTGAGTATATATATATATATAGAAAGAGAAAGAGAGATAGTTTAAATCAACGTTTCTTCTTGGTTCATGTCGCATTGGCTTTGGCACGATGCTTATTCAAGGCAACTCCCTCATGCAGTACCCTCTTTATTTTCCCCTGAGATACTGTCGAGACAAGCAACTGAGACACAACCCTCGTCACTAGTCAACACCCACCCAAAATTCACCTACCTATACCAATTTATAAAACTCTCTTAGTCTCTTTCTCTCTCTCTCTCTCTCTCGCTATATAAATATCCATCTTGAATGAAAAATTTCAAGAAAAAAAAATAAATAAATTAAGTAAAATCTCTCTCTCAATGACTTGAAGTATTAAATGCCACCCTTAAAAAAAAAAAATTTTTTAAAACATGATAACATTCATTATCAACTGATCCTTTTTTGACAGATTTTATTTTTACTTATTTTTCCATAAAATATTATACCAACAAGGGTGCAGAAAATATATAAATTATAAAAAAAAAAAAAAGATAAACAAATGATTTATCTCTATCAAAAATCATTCAACACTTTTTTGTGATTTTTAAACCTCAAGGCTTGAAAAAAAAAATAAAAAATAAAAGTACCATCATCAGTAATCAACCAGTATTTTTTTTTTTTTNTTTCGTCATAGGTTTATCATTTTATCCAATCAAAAAACTACTCCGAAAAAAAAAAAAATATACACAAGGGGTTAACCGGATCCTACTTGTACTCATCAATTCTGAATAATAATAATTATTATTAAATATTGTTAATAATAATTAGATAAATTTTAAAGAATTAAATTTTATGATTTTTTATTTTTACTCCGTTTATGGAAAGCCGGCGTTATTTTTTTTTTTTTTATATATTTTTTAGACTTGGCATTTTACATTCGACCTTCGTCATCTACCTTTTTATCGTATATTTGAATCACCCCCTTCTCTTTAACGCTATTCTGACGTATCTTCCGACAAAAAGCCCCGTCGGGAAAAGCAACCGAGTCACGAACTCAACTGACTTTTCTCTCAAGGAGTCGTCGTCGTCGTCGTCGTCAATATACATGATGCTAGAAAATAAAAGACGAGATGATATGAGAAATCTCTCTTCTTTCAACTATGCCCTCTTGACACCTCGATAAAGTATTATTATTATTGTTATTATTATTGAAATATAAATAAAAAAAAAAATAGCAGCATATTGCTTGAGTATATACTTGATCGTTTTTCTTGCTTGAATGAACAAACACTCACTCGAAATGTAATGATAAATAAAAAAAATAAATATATAAATAAATAAACCAAAAGAATACAAATGTTATATATTAAAATGTGAAGATGTAATGATTGATTCTCTCAAGTTTCACTCACCCAAAGTCCTTGTAAGTAGGCTCTTATTATTACGTTTTTTGTTTTTTTTCTTCTTTTTTTCTTCTTTCAATTTCAAGTACTTGTTAATCCGTGACAAAAAATTAAATTAAAACATAAATCCAACGTGTTTAAAATACCAACGTTTGGTATTAATAATTAAAAAATAATAATAATAATTTATTTTAATTATGAAAAATAAATATAAAAAAAACTTTTTTTCACTTTTTTTTTTTTTNTAATTAAATAATAATAATAACCACACTTTGGAGTATAAATAAAAATAAATAAAAAAAATTAAAAAAATTAAACAAAAAATAATAAAAAACCACCGGTTTCTTCTGTGTCACAATATTCGTTGTCACTAAATTTTTTTTTTTAAATGATTTGATATAATTTATTGCTCCAGTTTTAAAATTAAAGCATAAATTAAATAACACAATAAAAATCTTTGTGTATATATATTTTTTTTATTAAATAATACAACAATCACTTCACGTTAATAAATTTATTAATTTATTTTCTGCGTCTCAAAGAACGGCTTAAAAAAGTTGGCACCCGTTGTTGATGTTACCGACCGATACAGGGGTGTGTTTTTTTTTATTTTTTCTTAAAAATTATAATTTAATTTTTAAACTACACTTTAACCAAACTTAGCACAAATAAAAAATTACATTTTATTAATTTTAATTATTATTTCAAATTAAACAAAAACAATTCACGATAAAATAAAAATGATTTTTTTTTTTTTATTATCTTTTGGAGTATTAGACCATAATTAAATGAATTAAACAGTATTAACTCACGTTATAAAAAATTTATATTGATACAATATAAGGTTGTTTATTAAAATTATATATGAAAAAAAATAAAATAACCAAAACACATACACAATAATAATATATACCGGCTACAGACGAGCATAGTTTCACCCGCTGTGAGGCCTCATAGGCAACTGATGCGTGTTTCGCCAACACGGCCAATCCCCTCTTCCCCCACACGTCCATTTTGTTCAATGGTGATTGGTGACACACAGACTCCGCCATCTTGTGAGCAAGAAACAAAATTTTTACTGTAACTGTGTGTGTGTTGTTGGCTGTATAAAAATACACACATACATATAAAAATACAAAAACCGGAATTTTATATAAACTGAAAGAGAGAAAGAGAGAGTCGCGCAATGTGAAACAAAAAAAGAAGGGGAAATAATTGCACAAGTGTGTTTGGGGGTTGAGCAGGGGAGCGACACGCACAAATAAAAATTTAGGGAGTAAAAAAAGGGTCAAGAAATAAATGAAAATCATTTTTTTTTTTTTGCATAAAATTAATTGTGGTTGTTTTATTTTATAACTAGAACAATTGAGTTTTTTTTATTTTAATAGAATATATTTTTTAATTGACTGAAAAATAAATTATTTTAAGATTAAAAATAATTCATCAAATATTTTTCGTATATATTTGCTTGGGGCAATTTTTTTTTTGGCTCATTTTGTCTCTTTTTTTTTGTTCATCTTCTTGTTTTACTCCTCTTTAATATCGTATTCTTCATTTTTATTTATTTTTTTTTTTATGGATAATTATACACCGATCCTTCGTAATTCGTTTGCGATTTTTTTTTTTTTTTCGTTACATTGCAAGTTTATTTATTTTTTTTTAAATCTCAGGTGCCTTTCATAGTTTCATTCTTGTGTTTTATTTATACCATGGGCATCTATATGCAACACGATATATAACATATGAATATAATATTTTTTTTTTTTTCTTTTTTTCGTCTGATAAGTTAAAAAATTTCTTGGAATATTAAAATTAACATCAACGCTTGTAGGCTTATTTATCCTTTTACTTTTTTATACCCTAATTTATTTATTTTTTTTTCAAACATTTGGTTGTTATTTTTTTTTTTTTTTTTTGTGGTTATAAAAAAGAAAATNTGTGGATATAAAAAAGAAAATTGTTTGAAATATAATTTAACATATTTTTGCTGTTATCTTGGTTGTATATATGTCGTCTTCTTGGTGAAAACCCCCAAGGGGATGCCAAAGAAAAGCCCACAAAATTCAACATCTGGAACTCGTCTTTTCCCTTGGTTTTTTATGTACATGATAAATAAACACATCAATGTTTTATTTTTTTATACATATATGTAGTATATTTTAATTATATTTTTTAACAATAATAAATATCTTTAAACATTGTTTAATAATATCCACAAATACATATATACGTAAACTTTATTTTTCCATTTTATAAACAATCCTTTGTTAAACATGGATATTTAATTTTATCTCTTTATTTTTATTGATGAAATTTATGGAATTTTTAGTTTAATATAAATATACACTGTCAATTAAATCACTGATATTAATTCAGTGGGGAAATTTTGGTTGCTTCACCCTTGTCAAGACTTAATTTTCATGGAAATTTTTTTGAGCTTATATATAAACCATTTCATTAAATATATCACATCACACACCCCGATTATTTTACTCCCCAAAGTGTAGGATCATTACCTCGTGTTCTTGGAGCTGATTGAATTTTTTTTTTTCATTTTTTCCTTCTCAAGTTTTATATATATATTTATACACTCGAGATTCTTCTGCATAAACTTTGTGTTTTTTTTTTTTTTAATATAAATTTCTTTATTTTCTTTTATTTTTAATTATTTTTTTTTAACTTGCGTGTATATCTCATATTCCCAAGTGACCTCGCCATGAATATATATGCGCATCTTTTTTAACAAATTAAATGTAAACCACCAAGTGGTCAACTCAAGTGACCTGCATTATTTTTATATAAATATATATATATTTACAAAAACGTAAATTATTTTTTTATCCATATTAAAAAAACTTAATTTATTTTTCATATATATAAATTATATACTATTTTTTTTAATTTAAAAATAAAAATAATAAAAAAGTTCATTAGGTTTAGTATCAACAAGGGAAATTTATTATATTTTTATATGAAGCTTTTTTTCTTACCTCTGGAATTAGGAATATTGTGTCGCTAAATCGTTACGAGCTGAATAATATTATGAGGATGGACAGGGTCGAACAAGTGAGTCGTATAATTTCATGTTATTTTTATTTTATTTTTTTTGTACTTAGTCGAATGAGGTTTCGAAGCGATGCTAGGCAACCGGAAAAGCTCGTCGTCAAGTAGACAAGTTAACTAAAAAAATATACTAAAAAAAATACATTAAAATAAGCTTCAAATTAATATAGAAAATGAGTTGATTAATTATAAATAATAATCAATATAAATAAGCAAAATTTATGTAATACATAAAGAGGCTCTTATAACAAAAAGGGTTGAAATTGTAATTATTCGTTTGCTATATTGTACTTGATATATAAACCGGATGTTTCAGTATGAAAAAAAGGAAACACTTAATTGTTATTTTGATATAATACACCACTAAATTTTTTACAAATAAAAAATACAAAAAAAAATCATTGCATGTGTATTGAGGGCAACAGTTGTTGCTCCAATGTAAAAATTATTTACCTCAAAATTTCATTGTTAAAAATAACTATTATAATTTTGAAAAAATAAACCACAAATCCTTGTATTTTTAAATATCTTTTTTTTTTTCAATCGATTTCTGCGCAACGAGCAAGATTACGTTGACCTGAATTCACATATGGCACAGTTCTTAATCAACCCTTTAACAAGAATATGCAAAAAATTGTATGAAATCTAATTCATCATGAAAACTGTCACCTGAATTTCATAAAAAAAAATACAAACAAAGCATTGAAAAATAAATAAATACATTTTCAAATTGAATAATTAAATAATCTGTAATTAAACGTGTCAAAATTAATTATTACATAGATAATTTTCCAATGGATTATAAATAAAAGCTCAACATGACACTAAAATAAAAAAAAAAATTCAATTGAATTTTGTAAACGATTGATATGCACGTACCAAATTAACGTATTCAATCTTTTTTGACATTTTAGTTTTTCTATCAAGCCTCGCGAAATACATACCCATAAAATAAAAATAAATTAAGCCAATTAATTTTGATTAAAATTTGCATATATAAAAAAATTTATATTTACTTTTTATTATTTAAATTTAACATACACATCTAAAAGGGTCATAATTTTTTTTATTTTTATCATCAAAAATTTTATGTAAAATTTATTTAGTTTGTCTCGTTTATAAATTCAAATATTTTGATTTTTTTTGTGTGTGTGGGAGGATAAATAATGTAAATGAAGATTAAAAATAATTTTAAAAAATTGATAAAAAATAAAATAGGCAAATTGTTGATGCGTGTGACGTGAAGATGGAAAATTATGATTGAAACAATTTGGATGTCGGTCATTGGAAACACGCGAGGGCATGCGTTCCATTAAAATTAGGTACACACCATCAAGAATTTTGTCCGCACGCGCAAACAAATTTACTTCGTCCTTTCAATATTTGCATAAAACATATATATTGTTGACTATTTTAAATATTTTATACTCAAGAAAAATTGCAGGATAAACAAGAGCCAAACGATGAAAATATAATAAACGATAAAAATTCATTATAAAAAATATAATTAAAATATATATATTAAATTTTATAGGTATAATTAATAACACCTGTTTTATATTTAAATAATTTTATTATTCAATTGGCTATTTATTGCATTGTATTATTTTTAAACACAAATCAAATTGACGAAATTGTTTTTTTCATTTTTAACGAATTTAAAATTATTTTTTAGTACATAAATTGAGTTAAAAATTATTTATTGCAAGTAGGTTAATTTATTTATTTATAAAGATGTTTTTAGTAGATTGATCAATTGTTTAAATATAGTTTTGAAATTATTGGGAAAATAAAATTCACGGTTGGGAGTTTAGAAAATCAAATTTCATCTCCAGAGTATCAAAATACAAAATACACTCACACACAACATTTGATCATTTCACTTCACTCAAGTTTTATTTATACATGGACATATATATAACTAGCATATATACAATTTTAGGTATTTCATTTTATACTCTGGCATCGTTAACTTATTCATGACATTCACCAACAACTGTAAAATAATGTTCAAACTAAAAAGATAAATAATTTTTTTTTTTTTTTTAAATGTTATTCCCATCAGCTGAGTGTGTGTGGTTAAATTAAAAAACAAATAAAAAACCTTTTTTTTTTTTCAAGTAATTAAGATAAAGATTATGTTTTTAGATTAGACAAATTAGATTGAATAAATAATTTATCAATTAATTATTAATAAATAAATAAATTATTAATTTTTTTTATATGGAAAATAAATTTTTCTATAAAATTTGTATATTTATTATATTTAATGTTATAAAATGTATAATAAATTATTTAAAATTTATTTATTTATTTATTATTTATAAATTAATATTATTATTTTTTGTAGAAATAAATTATTTATTAGTAATAAAAGAGCTTATGTAATCATTTTTTATTCGAAATTTATTTTTATCTTTAAATAAGCTCAATTGTTTTTGACTTTTAAATTGTTATTAACATTTATTTTTTTGTTAACAAAAAAATCATTTATTACAAGGATATATATGTCCTTTTTATAGTAGATTTTTTTTATTTTTTTACCAATGAAAAAAGGGCTTATCTTTGGTTTTCCGTTTTACTCTTTGAGCGTTAGTAAAAAAAAAAAAATAATAAAAATCCAAGTAAACTACATTTATCATTGGTTAAAAAATAAAAAATCCTAAAAATAAAAAACCTTTCTAAATCCATAAAATAAGGTCCTTTATGTATGATTATTATCTTAATTTTACATTAGTATTTTATTATTTTTTCAAGCATTAGAAAATAAATTCGAAATCTTTTTTTTTTTTATTTAAATCAATTTTCAATGTTTTTAGTACTTAAGCCCTTTTATTAATAAGTAAAAAAATTTATAAATATCCAAAATAAGTTTATACCAAACACTTTCAAATAATTTATTATACAATTATTTAAAGTTAAAAAAAAAACAAATAAATAAATCAAACAATCAAAGTATATTTAAATAACAACCACGATGTTTAAATGAAATATTAATTCATATTGAGTGAAATATCGTGGGCTTACAGTATAAACACACAAATGAAAATTGTGGAATAATAGATATACATATATCGATTAGTATACACGTATAATTTTTCAATCAAAATGAATATTAATTTATGTATTTAATACATTATACAAACTGATGATTTTGTTGTTGTTGAATCAATTGTACAACAAATTTATTAAATTTTATATTAATAACAATGTGTAAAATATAAATTAAACACTATTTTAATTGACAATAATAATTATTTAAATTATAATAATTAAATATTTATATTATATATCATTTTTTTATTTTTTTTTCTTCTCATAAATTAATTAGATGTGGACATTCAAATATTCAAATCAATAATCAATTTACTATATTAAACCACACTAATTTCGTAACATTTGAACTATCAACTAATCGATTTCCGCAAATATTTCCGATTCCGATTGTCTATTGAAAAACCGCAAATATCATTGTTATAAATCATTAAACTTTAAAATAATAAATTAATTTTGCACGAATAAAAATAAATGTAAAAAAAAAAACCTTTTTTTTTATTAATTAAAATTTAGATCAATTAAATTTTTTATTAATTACTGTTATTTAAAAATAAATTGTGAGTATATTAGCTTTTAATTTGACACTAAAGACATCTTAATATATATTTTTTTTAAATCTTATTTCTTTAATTCTTTTGTCAAGTGGCGATAGAAAAAGACCACCAGGAAGACAGCTAGTAAGTATTATAGACCACCAGCTCAATAACCGACAAATTTAACTGAGCAAAGAGGCTAAAAAATATAAAAAAGAAATATTCAGTTAAGTTGCAAATGGTATAGTCATGGATGGTGGTTCATGTCCCATCAGACCGAAAACTTCTTGGAACAATGAAATAGCAACTGATGCTAAAATTCCAAAGAAGTCAACATGCACACACAAAAACTTTCGAAAAACGTTTGAAGTGGTGCGGAACGCAAAAACTAAAATCAAATAAAATAGAGACTAATAATAATAACAATAAAAAAAAA
>MKYW01000005.1:1044452-1056455 GCA_015776835.1 Aphidius ervi
AAAAAAAAAAAAAAAAAAAAAAAAACTACCACTGTAGCTGAGAGGAAAAAGGTAGATGTATTTTTGAGAATTTAATAGACATTGATGTCAGCATGTTGAACACAGGAGGAGGTCCATGATAGTCACCATCATCAAAGTAAAAAAATACTCCAAAATTTAAAATAAAATGAATGATTTTTTTGATTTTAAAATTCATTTACAATCATGGTATTGATGTTTTATAATTTTACTATGATTAGGCAATTTTACAAGTATAAAAATTAATTATTTATAATTTTTTTTTCAAGTATTTAAAATTAAAAGATTGTCACAGTTTGATATCTTTTTTTTTTTGACAAACACAAGGTCCTCATGGTCACAGCTGTAGAACAGAGGTGTTTTACTGTCGTCTGGTATCATTTTTTCTTCGTCCAAATGATTTGCAAGACAAAAAAAAAAATCCATTATTATATATATTGTCACTGAAAAACCAAAGCACTCAGTGACTCATCATGTTGAAAAACTAAACACAAAAATAGGAGACAAAAAAAAAACCTTCTTTTTTTAAATAAAACTGTAAAAATATATTTATTTATAAAGTTTATAGATTTTTTTTTTTAAATCAAATTAATGACAATTTTCAGTTGAAAAAAAATATAATCCAATATTGCAATATCATGGCATTTAGGTGAATAATTTCGCAGTTTGTGATGCCTCATAAAAGCAACCCCCCACCTTCACTATACCCCTATTGATATTTGCATTTTTTAATGGAAAATTCGTTGACTATAAAACGAAGCAACTCCATATTATTAATGAAATTAAATTTTCCAAACAAATATAAAAAAAAATAACAAAACAAATTTAAAAAAAAAAAGTTTCTTTTAATATAAAATATTGTTAAAAAAAAATCAAATTTAAATAATATTAATTAAAATAGAAAAAATATAAAATTTATTTTCATTAATACTGTCATTTGGCTGGAGTTTATTGATGCTTTTTTTTTTTTTTATTATTAACCTGGGTGTATAATGGAAAATTAATTAAAATTATCGAAAATTTTAATACATAAATGTCAAACGAAAATAATAACAGTAAATTTATTTCAATTGTAAATAATTGGTAAAAAAAATTGGATATATAAATGGAAAATGATGATGAATTTTCAATTAAATTATAGACAGACATGTATACATTTAGATGATCCTCTTTACATTTAATGCCATAATCACATTATCCAACAAATTAAATTGGTCGCGACGTGTCAACACGCGTGCGCATTTTAACACTTAATCTCTTTAAAATCCACTCATCATACATACACACGCAACGACAATTAAATATTCACACATCAAATTATCAAAAAAAACTATTTTTTTAAGTTTGAAATTTATCATTTAAAAATAGATTATTTTAATAGCTTTGATTATAAATTCTTCTAAATAATAAAGCTTAAATTATATAATAATAAAAAAGATAGTCAAAAAAAAAATTATAGATAAATTTGTTTATCGCGTGACTTTTTTGATAAACCAATTTTTAAAACTACAATATTGGCAAGTTAATTTATACAAAATATCAAGATATAAATAATGATTTATAATAAATTAGTTAACATTTGTAAAATCGTGTTAAATGTTAACTATGGTAGCTTGACAAAGCGCGTGCGTAAATGTGCGTGACGATTATTATAATAACGTAGTAACACGCAAAGTTGATGCTCTTCCTCATTCGCTTGACCACAATTTACTCTTTTTTTTTTTTTTATATTCACATGGATTTATTTACATATGAGAATGATGTTTGTGTACATAAAATCTACTTAGAGAAAAATTAAATTCAAACGGGACAATAATTCATAACAGTTTTGTGGTTTCATCTTGAAAAAAAAAAATAAAAAAGTTATTTACTTTGATGAAAAAAAAACATCATCATGAACCAGTTTAAATTTTGAATAATTTTATTAATTTTAATATAATTAAAATTACATTTTTTTTTATTAGTTATAATTTGTAGTTTTTTAAGAAATTTTTTTCTGCTTCACTTTCAGCAATTAATACTAAAAATGATGGTGTACCACATCTCAATGAAAATCTATAAAAATAAATAATATAAAATTATAAAAATATTAATTAATTAATTAATTATATTAGGAATAAAATTAATTTACTAACTGTTTACGTGATATAATTGATGATAATGTTCTACTAATGTCAACTTTATGAATACTTTTTTTATCTTTTCCCTCAAAATAAACATTTAAATTATCAATAATATAACGTTGTTCAATATCCCATTCTGGTGGTTCAATAAATAAATCTTCAAGTTGATCTAAAAATGGTGTATCTTCATGAAAACTTTGTATAAAATCAGTTTGCATTGTTTCAGGATAAAGTATCATAACTGGCCAAATTAAACGATTTGTTTTATTATCAAATTTAACTCTATTTTGTGACAACTGTGGTATTTGTGGAACAAAATCATTTAAATCAATTGTCATTTTACCAATTGGTATATCAATATTAATATTACGATCAATAATTGCTTTAACAAGTCGTTCTTCTTCTGATTCTAATTTTTTTAAACGTGCATCTTTCATTCTATCATCACGTTCTTTTTTTTTTCTTTCAATTGTTGAATTTTTTAGGAGATTCATTATCTCCTCATTGTTATCACCATATTCATTGATATATTTGTTACATAAATCAATGCATTTTGTATATTTTTTAATGTTAAAACAACATACTGCTGCTCTACTCATGGCTTTTGGATAATTTGATTGATATTTTAATGCAGTCATACAATCATTTAAACATGATAAATAATTTTTTATCATAAAATGACAAGCAGCACGATTATTATATAATTGAGCTAATAAATTATCATCATTACATTTTGATCTAATACCTTCTGTATAACTCAATATAGCTAAACGATATTTTTTACATTTAAAATTAAAATTACCATCTTCTTTGTAATTTGCTGCCAATTCTAAAAATATAAATATTATAAAATATTTTGTTAAATTATTAATTAGAAAATAAATTTTTTTTACCTTCTGGTGTATTTTCATTTTCATCGTATTTTAATTGTTGAAGTCCTTCCATAAGTGGTGACACTTCATCACCAGGCTCTGGACTTTTTTTCATAAAAAATGGATGTTTTTCAAATTCTTCTTGCCATTTATCCTCTGGCCATCCTTCAGTGTATCTTTTTTTTTCTAAACTATTGATAAAATTATCAAGATCTTTATCCATTTGATCAGCTAAATTTGCTCTTTCTTCATTTGTCCAATTTTTTTTTTCCATATTATCAGTCATTTTTGTGTGTTATTATCTAAAAATTAAATTAATAAAAATATTTTACATTCAACTTAACCTCAAATTTTCAAGTAAACATTTACATCTTTTTTCATTTTATAATTAATTTTATGACAAATTATTAACAATATAATTTATAACAATTCATTAACAACAATATAAAATTATTAAATAATTATATAATTACCAAATTATTCTTTTGTCAATTGTTTTTTTGCTATTTTTAAAGACTGGAAGATTTTTTTTTCTGTCACACGAAAACCAGCAACGTCAGATACAGGAGCAATATTTTTATCTCCCGGTAATTTTAGAACCTTTGTATTGAAATAAGGGGCACGTGTTATCTTTTTTTTTTTTTTATAACAAAAATGACATCATCAAGATCATTAAGGTGTCATCACACACTTTTAAAAAATGTGTTAAAAAATACCTCTAGTTTGTATGATGATCGTTTGAGGTCTCTTGGTGCTCCAATAAAAAATAAAAATAAAAAAAATAATAAAGCACTTCAAAGCACTTGACAACTAAACGTCATTAATAAAATTGATCATCATTCATTAAATAAAATTTGTATCAACTACACCACCAGCAAAATTTGTAAGTTTTACATAAAAAAAAATTAAACATTTTGCATTTTTTTTTGATGCATAAATAAATCTAATTCATAATGAATTATTTAATTTAACAATTTATAATTATTTCATATTTAAATAGATTAACTAAAGTAATTTAATTTTTTATCAATTATCAATTTAGATAAACGATAATCATGTCGACAAGCAGATTTACTGGTATTGAAGTTGGACCACCAATTGAAATATTTGCTTTAAATAAAATCTACACCGACGATTCATTTGAACAAAAAGTAAATCTAACAATTGGAGGTATGTATTGCTAAATCATATTAACCCAATGATTATTTATCAAACAAATTTGTTTTATTATTAAAAACAAGTTAGAGATAACAAGAGAAAGTTATTTTTATGATGATAATATTATTAAGACATAACATATTTACAATAATATGATATTGACCTTGCTGGACCTCACACCTCACACGACATGTAGATGTCAGTAAACAAATATTGTTACATAATCATTTACGTATCTGGAATATTTATTATCAAATTTATTTACTAAACAAGCACTAATTACAATTAATTATACAATTTTATTTTTTGTTATTTAAGCATACAGAACAAATGAAGGCAAACCTTGGGTTTTACCAGTTGTTAAAAAAGTTGAAAAATTATTAGCTCATGATGAGCTACAAAATCATGAGTATCTTCCAGTTCTTGGTCTTGATGCATTTAGTAAATCAGCAGTTGAAATGTTACTTGGTAAAAAATCATCATCAATTATTGAAGGTAGAGCATTTGGAGTACAATGTTTATCTGGTACTGGATCATTAAGAGTTGGAGCTGAATTTCTTTCACGTATTCTTAAATATGATACTGTATATTACAGTTCACCATCATGGGGTAATTAAAATTATCATTATCATCAACTTGCAAGCATTATTAATAGCATAATTTATTAATTTTAATTTACAGAAAATCATCGTCTTATTTTTGTTAATGGTGGATTTAAAAATACTCACGAGTACAGATACTGGAATCAAACTGGAAGAAATATTGATTTTAATGGAATGATTGAAGATTTAAGTAATGCATCTGAAAATTCAGTTGTTATATTACATGCATGTGCACATAATCCAACTGGTTGTGATCCAACTCCAGAACAATGGATGAAAATTGCTGATGTTATTGAAGAAAAAAAATTATTTACATTCTTTGATAGTGCTTATCAGGTGGGTAATATTATTTTATACCTGAAGTGATTATTAAATAAACAATTTATTTAATTTTTAAATAGGGTTTTGCTACTGGTAATTTAGAAAATGATGCATTTGCTGTACGTTTATTTGCTGAACGTGGAATTGAATTTTTTTGTGCTCAAAGTTTTGCTAAAAATTTTGGTCTTTATAATGAACGTGCTGGTAATTTAGTTGTTCATATGAATAATACAAATGAAGTTATACAAACAAAATCACAATTGACATTAATTGTCAGAGGAATGTATAGTAATCCACCAAATCATGGAGCTCGTATTGTTGCAACTGTACTGGGAAATGAAGACTTGTATGAAGAATGGTAAATATTTAATTAAAAATAATTAAATACAATAATTATTAATTGTTTAATGTATTGTTTATAGGAAGGATCATATTCGTACAATGTCTGGAAGAATTAAGGAAATGAGAAAAGCACTTTATGATCATCTTGTATCACTCAAGACACCTGGTAATTGGGAACATATTTTGAATCAAATTGGAATGTTTTCTTACACTGGAATGTCAGGTAACTAATCAACTATTATTTTAATATTAAATATTGATGCTAATTGTTTTTATTTTTGATATTTAAAGAACGCCAAGTTGAATATCTCAAGAGTCATTATCACATCTACATGCCTCGTAGTGCTCGAATGAATATGTGTGGTTTAAATGAAAAAAATGTTGAATATGTTGCAATAGCATTCAACAAAGCAGTCAATGAATTTCCACATAATGTTTAATTAATGAAAATAATTAAAACAAGCATAATTATAAATTAAAAACAACCAAAATAATTGAGTTATAATAATTATGTTCATAAAAGATATTGTTGATTAGAATATATTTAATAATTAATTTTAATCAAGTACAAAAATACACACCCCACCAATAATTAATGTTTAAAAATGTTAAATTGTTTTTTAATTTGTAAATTTGTGCCAAGTTTTAGCACGTTTTAATAATGAACACAACAAATGAAAATTAATGATTCATCAATTTTTCTGGTAAAATAATAGCAATATACAAATTTAAATTTGTAAAATTGACCAATTAATAAATGTTTTATGAAAAAATAAAATTATTTAAATATTGATAAAAGATTGTTAATAATTTGTCTATTAATTTATCAATTTAATGATGCAATTTACCTTTTTTTTTTTCAGCAAATTAAATAAAAACAATGCCAATTTTAAAATCAAACAATATTTTTATTATGACAGTTTTTTTTTTGATATTACAATATTGTATACATTATTTACAGAAAAAAAAAAAATAGCTACATGTTGATAATGTCTTGATGCTCTTGTGACGTATTCATATTGGGCAACGTCACAATTATTATAATATTGATGGACGTCCAGTACCACCAATAAGTGAAGAACAATTTGTTGAAGAAGTACATGGTTCTGGTGTACTTGTTTATTTATCAGCAACATGGTTATCAGAACTTTATCAACAAATATTAGCATCAAATTTATTAGAAAAATGTGGCTATTATCCATTGTCAACAGCTAATTGTGCATTGGTTAATATATTAATTGATGTTGATGGTATTTGTCGTAGTCAAAGTGGTGGACAATTGTTATCTGATTATAGAAGATTAGAAAAAGCACAATTAACGAGAAATGATATTACAACAATTACACCTGAAGCTGAAGCTGGTGCAAAATTATCAAGACGTGTATTGACATGTTGTTGGACAAGTATGATGACTGTATTAAAAGCTGGTCTTCATAAAGTAGCAATTTTAACAAATATATTAGGTTTACAAAAACGTTGTGGTTTAATATTTGAATTATTAGCAAATGCATCATGTACTGAATCATCAATATCAAAATTACGACGTACAAAAGATGTTTTAAGATTAAAATAACAAAAAAATAAATCAAAAAATATACATACATCACATGCATTAAGTATGGAAGTATTACTTGGACGTGCATTAGAACTAGCAAGTCATGGTGATGATTGTTGGCCTCATGTATTTACATGTTGTTTATATATCAGTAAATTAGAACATGATTTTTTTGGTAGAAATCATATTAATAATGGTGATTTAAATGGTGGTGGTGGTGGTGGTGATAAGGATGTTGTTGTTGTTGATGATGATGATGATAATAATTGTGTTGATGTTTATTCATTTTTATCAACACCATACAGTCAAAGTTTAACAATTGAAACAATACCAGAAATAATACAAGAATCAAATCCTGATATACAATTTAATGGTATATTACCAGCTGAATATGTTGCTAAAATAATATGTGTATTATCACAACAAGTTGATAAATTATTTAAGGCAGTAATTTTAGGTTAAGGGTACAATAAATGCAATTACTGTATTTACTGGTAATCATAGAAATTTTTATTTATAATTATACTTATACTTAAAACGTTTTTATTTAACAATAATAATTTTAATTCGTTGTTTGAATACTATTAGACATTTTGTACATTGTACTAGTTTGTTAAACAAGTGTAGAATAGAAAAATAATAATAATAATAATAAATTGTAAAGTTTGTATAATATATAACATTCAACAAATTGGAAAAAAAAATCATGCTAAATATTAACTGTACATTGTAATTGAATTACATATTATAAATAATTAATTTAATTACATACAATATTTAGTGCTTTAAGAAAGCTTGATTGAATGAACTGTGTAACCATTGTCTTCAATTATATCAAAGATTTGTCTCAATACTCGACAACTTTGACGGCCAATCCATTGAGTTGGATCTAATGATATACGCAACAAGTAATTAATCAAAGGTTGATCAACATCAATGAATGGACAGTCTCCTTGGAAATCAGCTATTTTTTGATTTATTACAGCTACCCCACGTTTAATTGATTTTTGTTTACTCTTTCTGGATAATTGCATATCAGCTGCTGATAGTTTTTTTTTAACCAGAATTCGTGCAATTTTGTTGTCTTCAATAGGGAAATTAATCTCCTACAAAATAAATAAATATTTCATCTTAAATTATGAATATACTAGGGGAACGATAATAAATATAAATTAATTACGTACTTTTGTTCCTCGTGGTTGTGATGCTTGACGTTCTTCAGCATTGTTTGCTGTCATCCATTGACGACGACCTTGGAGAACTGTACTACGGGCTCGTTGTTGTTGAGCTGCCTGGTGAATTCGATAAAACACGTGATTGTTCATTTTCTATAAAAAACGATAGATATATTAATATTACGAAAAACAATTAAATAATTTAATAATGCAAAAAACAATTAAATAATTCAATTTAACAAATAAATAACCGAGATTTTGGTTATTTTTTTTTTTGTTTATACGTAGATATCTACGTATAATACGTAGGTATAAAGGTAGCTTACCAATTTAAGAAAAAAGCGTGATTCACTGATAAAAAATTGAACTTGGATGTCTTTATATACTGTTATAAATTTTCCAAAAGAACAATTTTTTATATCTTATAAACAAATACTTGTCTATTTTGCTGTATTTTGCCGGCTTGATATAAATTGATTGAACGCAATTGAACGTCGAACGCACGAATGTGAATGTGAAAATCGTGAAATATCAACCAAGTCACACACACGCACACAATTCTCATACACATACATACATACTATCATACAGATGGCGGCAGATGGCGGTACCATATACATACCTATCCGGCTCGCTATTTACCTTACACAATTATTAAATAAACAAGTTATTCAAGTGATATAAGAAAAAAAATTAAATTAAAAATTTCATAATTTTATTATTAACTTATATTTTAATGATGGAATGATAAAACCGATCAAACAGTATGTAGTTTTTATCATTTTTTATTTATCAGCCAATCAAATCATTACTGAGTAGACCTCCATGATTAATAATATACTATTGTTGTTGTTATTACCAAAAAAAATATTGTAAACTTGGCTTTGTAAAATTGTCGTCATCATGAAGGCTTGACTTAAACCAACCTCAAAAAAAAATAAGAAATTGACGCCGACAAAACGTTGACTTGACAATTGATAACAATTAACAATTTATTGTAAACAAATATAAATTGTATTTAAAGTTGAACATTGATCTCCAATATTCCAGGTAATATTTATAATAATTATTTAATATTTATGTGTTATTTTTTATTTATCAAATATGAGTAGAAAAAATTGACAAATATTTGTTGTGTTTGCTTGGACAAATTATTTAAACAAATTTTCATATTAATTTTATTGTTTATAGTAATCATGGATATTCGTCCGAATAATACAATATACATTAATAATTTAAATGAGAAAATAAAAAAAGAAGAATTAAAAAAATCACTTTATGCAATATTTTCTCAATTTGGACAAATAATGGATATTGTTGCAATGAAGACATTGAAAATGCGTGGTCAAGCATTTGTTATATTCAAGGAAATATCAAGTGCAACAAATGCATTAAGATCAATGCAAGGTTTTCCATTTTATGACAAACCAATGGTAAAAATTTACAGCTTAAATTAATAAATATTTAACATCTTGAATTATAGCTAATTTGATTTTTTGTTTTTGATGTTTTAGAGGATACAATATTCAAAATCAGATAGTGATGTTATTGCTAAATTAAAAGGTACATATGCTGAAAGACCAAAAAAACCAAAACGTGTACCAGCACCACAAGAAGAAGAAGCTAAACGTGCTAAAAAACGTGCTAAAGAACAATCTAAAACAACAACTGGTTATACTGAAGGTGCACAACAACATACTGGTTTAATAAATGCTGCTGTACCAGAACAACCACCAAATCAAATTTTATTCTTAACAAATTTACCAGATGAAACAAGTGAAATGATGTTGTCAATGTTGTTTAATCAATTTCCTGGTTTTAAAGAAGTACGACTTGTACCAAATCGTCATGATATTGCATTTGTTGAATTTGAAAATGAAATACAATCTGGTGCTGCTAAAGAAGCCCTACAAGGTTTTAAAATAACACCATCAAATGCCATGAAAATATCATTTGCTAAAAAATAAAATATATATCTTTTTTTTTCTCCTTATCTTAAAAAGATAGTTTTAATTATTTTTTTTCTAAATAAGTTACAAATTTTTTTTTTTTTTGCGAATAATTATCAATACAAGTCATTTGTTTATTATTATTATTATTATTTTTTCTTTTATTTAAATATAAATTCCATATACAGTGTAAATAATTGAAATGTTTTTTTATTTGTCTTTTCAAATTATCAATCAATTAATTAGATTAATTATCCAAATTGTATATGGTTTTTGTAATAAAAAAAAATGGATCAAACAAAAAAAAAGTCAGAATTTTTAGCTGTTATTTACAGTTTGTTTGTTGATAAATAAATAATTATTTTATTTATAAAATATCAAAGTCATCTCTCTGAAAAATAAAAGAAACAATTAAAAATTTAATTTAGCAAAAATTTATAATAAATAAATGAGGATTAATATTTTTTGGAGTACTTACATTGTTATTGTATTCTAAAATATGTTTTTTAATTGCTGAAGTATCAACCCAGGTAACAAAATCTTCCATGTTCCTTTTGGAAAAGAAAAAAAAAAAATATATCAATGATTATTTCAAGTTCTAGCTATTTGTTATGTTATTTTAAGATTATTTACCTGGTTACAAGAAAAGCTGGATCTTTGATAATTTCAGTACCAACTCTAACATGGCCTTGTTCAATAAATTTAGTAGCCATTTTAATATTTTGGCTCATTTTACTTCTCACCATGACAACTGGTAATCTTCTTCTACAAAAACAACTTGCTGTTAGCTTTTGACAATGTGATAAATCAAATTTTTGTCCAATTAATCCCATGCTGTATAATTTTTCTAATAACATTGCACTGTGTTCAACTCTAAATGGATGAGCTGGATCAATTTCTTTAATTTTTTTTGCAAGTTCACGTGCTTCACGTGATAATTTATTGTACCTAAAAAATAAATCATATAATCAACTGTGCTTAAATACATTTTGATTGTGTTTTAATATATAAAATTTAATATAAATACTTACATTGTATAGTCATCTCTTTTTTGTATATGATATTTTTTTAATACTTTAACTTCACGTAAATTATTATCAGCTGACCATGATATAAAATCAACTTTTTTCAGCAATTTTTGCTCATGAAATTTAAGTTTTCTTACCATTGTTGTTAAATTTTATTAAACAAATTAATGTTGACACGTGAATCTTGTCAATTGTTATTTATTTATTGGTTATGTTGCTAAATATTTTGCTCTATTTTGCTAGACAAAACTGCTCATGCGTGATCTCCTCAGAGAGTAAAAAATGGAGTACAAGCTGATTGGTCAACCAAAGCTTGTCACATGGCCCGGCAACAATTTATAAACCAATTATAATCAAGTAAATATCCACCACGTGACAATTTCATTCTCGACTTGAATGAAAAATGTGTTAACAACAATTAACATACAAAAAAATTAATAAAATAATCTACCAACAATTACAGCTCAATAAATACACAAAATTAAAATAAAAAAATTATTTTTCTTTAAATAATAGCAAAAATTACTCAATAAAATTAATTTTTCAAATATTTTAGTGTCTAAATATTAATAGATAAAAATAAAAACGACATACAATCTACTCAATTTTCAATGATAAAAATAAAAAAATAAAATTCCTTGAAAATAATATTCTCGGTGACATTATTATCAAGTATCAAATTCCATAACCATCATCCCCTCCAAATGAGATAAAAAAATAAATCATATCTATTAATAGAACAATATTACTAATGATATTTAAAAAAAAATTAAATATCGAAATAGAACTGGATAGCTTCTCAGAAATTCGATAAGAATATGACTCAAATAATTGCAATTTTAACAAAAAAAAAAAAAAAA